>JAHWFP010008998.1:15678-39293 GCA_023313725.1 Lithobius niger
TACCTCCTCTCCGGAAGAGTCAAGATAGAATTTAGTGTGAGGAGTTCACTTACCTGCGTTTGCCAGTGAGCCGAATTATTTGGTTTGTCGATTGATGACAGTGTGACTTGCATTGTGGGAATGTCAGTGTTCTCTTTTTTTCGAGGAGGTACCCAAAATGCAACGTATCCACCCTCCCGAACGTATCGCGCCACTGAATGCGTTTTTGTGCTTTGAAAATAGGCTTATTCAAAAAAATTGGGTAAAAAAAGATGTGAAAAACATAGAAATATCTAAAATTGCGTGCGAAAAAATGTGGAATACTAACTACCCCCGGTGGCATCCCTGCCATGTGCATGCAGTTCTAGAGGGGCCACTACTAGCAATCATCCGTGTTCACTCCTAGAAGGAGCCTTTCTAACAGTCACCTACGTCAAAGAGGAGTCACTGCTCACTGCTAACAGTTATGTATACGAAGTCCTAGAGAGATCATTTTTAACAGCCTCCTCCCCCCCCCCCCCCTTCGTTGTTGACGGCCAGATCATACGGGCCAGTGACAGAGCAGATGACTGGCCTAACCTAACCTCGTCACCGGGGCTGTTGGAAGAATTGGGTGAGATACACAACAGCGGGATTTTCTCTGCGTCGACGAATAAATGGATTTGCGATGTATTGGTCCAGTGGGTTGTTCGTGGGAATTAAACAATAGATGGCTCGTCCGATACGGCGGCATTCGTACAATTTTCAACAGCTGAACTAATCTTGCTTGATAAAAATAGCTACTGAGGAATAAAATGGACAATTTCTAGTATTCAGCTGTAAAGATTACACGTACTGACGAATGAACGTAATGTTAAACATGTTCATTTTCCACTTACTAAACTGCCACCTTAAAATGTGAGCAACTTTACTTAGCTACCAACTTAACATAACTTGCCCTCTTAAATCGATGGTGGGGGAGGGGGGAGAGGGAAGGATTGAGGTTTAATGGCGCTTTTAAAAGGAAACAAGCTAGGCAGCGAAAATAACGACTAGAAATAACGCAGTACAAGCAAGCCACCTTTATGAACTAATGTTTCGTAGAAGTCGCATGACCCGGATTAGAACTGGCGACCCATTCCGTTCCCAGATCAATGACGTGACACTTTTATCGATATGCCCCTCCTCCACTGGCATAAAGATGACTTGCTAAACCTATTATTAAGATCACAGCAGTGTCTGGCTCCATTCGACCGAGAATGCTAGCCGCAGTAGGCAATGGTGAAGGATTACAAATAAATAGAAAGGGTCAACGAAGATTGGATAAAGATTAAATGTTTGTAATTTATAGGGAAACCGGAAAAGGTACAGAGGCATTTTACCAAGGGTCTCCCCGGCTTCAGAGATGTCCCTTACCCTGTACGCTTGGCAAGATTGGGCCTCGAACTGCTCGAGTTACGAAGGATTAAATTTGACCTGATCCTTACGTACAAAATTGTCAATAATATAACTGCGGTTGATTTACCCTTCTTTGACTTGGCCTCTTCAATCGGTCGAACGCGTGGACACTCTGGGGTCCCCGGGGACCCCGAGCATAGCGGGCAAGCACAGTCCAGTGGTTAGCGTCGTCGTCTCCAAACCAACTGAGTACCGGTTCGAATCCCACAACTGACAGTTTCACATGGGACTTTAAAAAAAAAATGGTAGGATGTCATAGCTACCGATAAAGGGTTAAGCTTGCTGCCCAACTGCCACGCTTGACTGTCGTCGGTATTTTTTCTCTGTGAGTGTAGTTAGGGTTTGGAATGCCCTTGATGCTGCAACGGTTAGCGCATGCTCCGTCAGTGACTTCCGCCGTTTGTTAGATTCTGAACCTCTCGTCAAATTCTTGAAGCGTCCCCTTCCTCCATAACGATTGCCAGATGTGCCTTTGTCCTCCATACCCCGGCTCGGTGTTAGAGGCCCAAAGCCCTTCCGTGTCCGTTCACTCCCTTTCGAGGCTGTGGTAAATCTGTTTATTTATTTATTGTTGTTATTGTTTAAAACAATCCAAACAGCGAAATCATACACCAGAAATAACGTGCTATGCTAGAAATAACGTAGTACAGATGTATAACAGGTACGGTGAGTCGTTATGCCGGTGAAGGACTGTGTTTATCGGTATGAACGTAATGTCAGTAACCTGGGGACGGATTGGATTGCAATGGCTTGCTTGTGCTGCCTATTTTTAGTGTACAAGATTCGCTGTTTGGCATGTTTTCATCATTCCTAAGCCTTGTGTCAGCTCCGAACGGTTTCCCTAATGAACTTTTGAATTGTTGTCTATTTGAAGTTTGCAGTGAAGTTTGGATCCACCCAAAATAAAAACTGGTATAAGAAGTCGCCAAGTTTCCAAAAAGGAATTGCCTTTGAAGGTAGTGATAATCATTCAACCAGGGAAAGGCCATCACGGTTAACCCTATTAGCCAAGTTAATTGCGTCGACTAATGGTTCGAAAGTTAAAACTAGAACATTGCTACTCGTGGTAGCTATATTCGAGTTTTCGTTAACGTCCACTGTAAATAACTTGGCTAATAGGATTAACCTTGGTGGCCTTTTCCTGGTTGAATGATATCACCACCTTCAAAGGGCGATCCTTTTTGGAACTTGGCGGCTTTTATACCAGTTCTGGTTGGATATCTCAACTTTCATAGGACTGTGAACGCACAAAAAGTTACACCGTCTATCTTCATCTCTATTCTTTTTTCTGGAGGAATTTTATGTATATAAATTTTCTTATTGATAGTTTTCTAGTTTTCCATTGACCAATTAGCCGTTAGATAAGCCAAATTGACACGGTTTGCTTTATTGTATGACCATGTTTCACATGCTTATGTTTCTTCATTCCCATTTTTGCACACACTGCATAACAAACGCTGATTTCGTTCGCTTCCCCCACTCAGTCAGCGCATCCCATTCAGTTGCTTTGTTTATTCGTACACCTTCCCCTTACTTTTTCAAGATTTCGATGGTATTTATTCTCGACATATTAGATATGCTTTATTTGCTTACAGACGATAAACACATGTATAGTGTTCGCGGCCTATCTTGAGTTCTCCGCAGAACGAACACAGCTAATCGATTGTACGTTTTCAGTAGCAGAGTGCCTTGTTGATATCCAAGATGGTTACAAAAACAATGGCGGCCATCGATTAAAGCCTCCCCCTCCAGGAAGACGTAGCCGCTCACAAAATACTTGCAGGACTCAAGATACACCGCGCACACAATAACTTAGGACTGTGAACATAGGAAAGGTCACACCGTCTAATATCCCTCTCTATTTTTTTTTAGGAACTTTATGTCTATAAATAATTAGCCGTTACATCAGCAAAATTGAGAATAGTTTTCGTTTGCTTTGTTCGTTTTCATTTTTCTTGCAGAAATCCCTGAAGGATTACTGAAACATCGCGAACCATTTTGTTTTTAGGTTATTAGCATAAACCCCGTTTGCTCGTGGATGTTCGTATTGTCGCGTAACCATCATCTAACGTGCATCTTTTTATTCTTACTCAATCCACGGCGACGTAAATGTCTGCTTATTTTGTCCTTCGTTACAGTTCAGCTTTTAGTTCGTCCAGGCTTTTAACAATAAATCTGAGGACCGGTGTTGACTGTCCAAGCCATTGTTGTTTAAAATCTTTTGTTGCAACATGGAAAGGAACCGAAATTTAAATTCCCTGGTGGCGAATTTAAAAACCCTCCCACGCATTTGTCCTGACTCTTACAGGCCCCAAACCAACAAATCAACCTATGGGATTTAACCTGGGAAAAACGTTATTAGCTAGTCATTACTAAGCTAGACAGAATCATTAAACAACTTTATTGGTGCATATTTCTCTCTATAAATGGGGGACACTCATCCTTTAACTTTTAGTTTTTCTTTATCCCTGACCCTTTCCCTTACATTTCCCACAATTTGAAAAATTTCGGCCGCATTGGGATTTATCCTCAACATGGTAAAATATGCTTTTAGTTGCTTACAGTTAACGGGAACATGTCTGCTAGTGAGACCGCCTTTTTTTTTTTAATCAATAATCAATCTTTTGAATTCAATTCAATTTTATTGCGAGAGCTTTGACCCTATGTCCTACGCTCTGTAACAGTGAAAATACAAACTACGAAACCAAACATCTCCTAAACTATCGCTAACTCTTACAACCTATACTGATCTAATCTAATCAACCATAAGTCGCACATTGGGAGAACATCTCTCCTACTATACACTAGAATGTTACCTGCTTTTGTAATCTTTTGACAATTAGATGTCTACAATCGGATGATCTACTGTTACTTGGTGGCAACAAACTAGCGTGTGTCTAGATGAGATGAATATTTGTGTTCGTGTAAAAGTGTTCTTAAAGTTTTCAGCGTTAGGTTTTCAGTGTTTTTAATTTGTTAAGTGTTGTTTAATGGGACAGATGACCCATTTGGGGGTTGGCCCGTACAAAACACATCCAAATCCAAGTATTCACAATCCTAAACCAACATGTTGTTATACAAGATCAGCACTGTTGAAATTCTTTAGGAGAGGGCTTATCGGGAAGGTCATTGTGTCCCAGGCCAGCACACGGCAGGATTTTGGTCGCCGGAGGTATTTAGGGCCAATGACCTTGGTTGCTGAGTGTCGGCACTGCGGCGACAGGGCACGCCATCAACGATATTTAATTGCAGTTGTTGTTAACTCTGCGAACAGTTATCTATACGATGCGTAGGTCAAAGAGGGTACTTCTAACACACTGCTAGATACAGTGGTAAAATTATAAAATTTTGGGACACGATGGGAGAAAGGGGGCGAGGCTGGCTGAGGAGTGGGCTTCTAGCCGTGAAGGGTGCTACGTAACAACAGAAAATACCGATGGCCTGCCTAGGTTTGTCCAGTTTATGCCTGCGGGCGTGGTGCTCTCGCTTTCTCTCTACCTGGTTGCATGGTTCAGGGGCTGAATGCCTGACTAGCCGGAAAATGGAAGTGGTCACAGCCATCAGCCTAGTTCGAATAAATAAATGCGCGAATTCAGCGCCAGCTATTTTCCGCTTATCAATAATGCATGGCCGTGGGGAAGGAGATGTGGTGGTGTGGGTAACATGAGGGACAATGACGTGAAGGATGATGTACGCAAATAAAAAACACGGTATGTGCGATGGGGAGGGCGGTGGGGAGGGGGGCATCATTCCACAATGGAGTTGTTTGGTATTACGGCTATCCACCGGAACTGGCAAGAAGTGTTGTTTTTTTTTCAATTACCCAAAATTGTGGGTTTTAATTTCTTCCGTGGGGCCGTCTTTATATTACGTCACGCTTTTTGGCCTATTTTGCAATCCCTGCACCCACCCCTTTTCACAAATGTGACAACTTTTAAAAATTCACCCCTAATAATCACACTTACGTCACACTTCTGTAATCACACCCCCCCCCTCCCTCTTCCATATAGTATTTCAAATTATTTCACATTTGATTATGCTTTGATTTATTGTATGGTTTTGAACTGTCTTAAGCATCCACGGGTTTAAATCTTGAAATTTTTCTCTGTAGTATTTCAAAGTACTTCACATTTACTTATACTTCAATTTATTGCATTTTTTTTAATGTCTTAAGAATCCACGGGTTTAAATCTTGGAATTGTTCTGTGTGTATAAATCTAAACTATTGTTTTTTCCTAAGCAATACGCTAAAAAACTAAGGTGATGTGAACACCAATATGTGATGCAAGATTGTGGCTGCATATTTTTAAACACCTGCTCACCCCTGTGTCACAATTGTCACAATAAATCAACCACCGTTCCACCCCCTCACAGTGTGACGTAATATATGGATGTCCCCTGGTTTGTATAAATTGCAGACATTAAAGAAAAAGATTCAAAAATAATTTTAGTTACGAATTTGTCTCTAAATTTCTTTACCTAAACTTTTGTCATGGTGTTAATAGAATTTTCCGGCAAGCCTGCTTCCGAATCAAAGACCTCGCAATATGGCTGCCGTCGCCGCCGCCCTTAGCATGTCTGTGACTAGCATTTTAGGTCTTTTTGAATAGTTTTTTTGAAAAGTTTATACGTATTTTCCCCGGATTTCAAAGATGAGTAGAAAATACAGGGTGGTCCACAAAAAACTGACGTCCCAACATTTTCTTTGTCCAACTTTTCTAGTTAGCACCCCTCAGAACCAGGAGAGGACAAAAATCAAAGCTAACGAAACGGGAAGATTACTGGCCTCTCCTGGTTCTGAGAGGTGCTAACTAGAAACGTTGGACTTAGAAAATGTTGGGTCGTCAGTTTTTTGTGGACTACCCTGTATAAACACAATGAAAGTAATAGTATAAATTGCAAATGAGTACCAAAAGAATTAAATAAAATGGAAAAGTGCACACCTAAAAAGTAAACCACTTTCAGCCACTGATTTTTATAGATTCTGTAGGGACAGATCCGGCAGGACCACTAGGTGATCGTCAGGGACACTGGATGCGCTAATTACGGCAGAGAATGCTGCTGTTAACTCAATGGACCTTGCCTGCTTTACCTGTCTCTCAATTTGCCTTTCTTTCCAGGCAACTCACTGTTGCCTTGAATTCGTATGTATTAACAATCTTGGACAACAATGGAAAAGTATAGTAAAATCGATTCGTGAACATTGTAAGCTCGAGGGTTGCCATGCCGACAATGTGACCATGCTGTTTAAGGGCAACAGTTGCCTAACCCCATTCCTTCCATTCCAATCCAATCCAACCAAGCTAAGAGTACGTGCTAATTTCGATTGCCTAACTAGAAATTGCCCTCCCTATGTTTCGTCCCTTTGCCCCAACTTTAAGTCATCATGCCCCCAATATTTTCAATATAATTCACCCCATCACATAATGTAATTAAGCAGGGTTACATGAAGACAGGCGAAGGTATGACATCTAATTTATCCTGAAGTAGTATAAAACATCTTTGGCAAACTTCTGTTTAATTACTCTCTCATAGTTTCACTGCCCCACTATACTCAAAACTAATTCATTCTTATTTCCGCCCGAACTTAGTCCCGTATACCTGCAGTTAGACAGGCAAAACCAAAAATGGGGCATTTCTTAGTATTTCTTAGCATTTCTTTGGCCTACTCTCAACCTCTACCAGGCGCTGCAAATACGTGCACGTAAATCGTTCAACCGCAACAATAGGAAGTGTCATTTTGACAGAAAATGATGAGGTGACGTCCATAACCCACCGTGATTCTCTCGCTGAAAGGAGGGGAGAGACGCATGGAGGAGTTAATAAAAATCGATTTTTATCCCCTACATTTCCGTGCTTCCTATTATTTTTCCCCCTCTTTCCTCATTTCCTGACTGCATTTTCAACCCAAGTTGTATTTCCCAGTGGCCAGCGCCACTCAAATTACAACCCCCATGAATCATTCTGTCCCAATCTCGTCAGCAGTCACTTAAGAGTGGCCCAGCCCATAGCCTACTCGATTCTGAGTCGAAGCCATTGCGGCTATATTCTGAGATAGAATAATTAAGCGTCGGATTTTGAGTTTTCGCCATTTTAAGTAATTTAACTTAACATAGTGATAATTTATTCAAGGAATGTATACATAGGTCCTTGAACTTGAATGTGCCGTACAAATCAATAGGCAGTTAAAACTTGTCTATATTATAAATTAATGTTATAAATTAAAAATTTTAAGCATTACAACGATACGAAGGTTAGAAGTACGATTGTATAACATTTTGTGTCGATTGAAGAACTTAAGATACTTACAACAGTCGTTATAGTCTTCTGTTCAGCCGTAACTGCCGCAATGACTTTCTCCGTCCGTCCATCACTTTTTTAAACTTTGGAACGATACGAGAGAGACCAAAAATTAGTTTAAAAACATGGCAAATTAAAATATTGTTGATTCCTCATAGCTAATTGGTTTTTTCGAAGTAACTCAGTGAAATAATAACAATTGCTTGTCGCATTTAAACACAGCAATAAAACATGCAACCTTAATAAAAAAAATAAAAAAAGGTTTTCGTAACGACACACATTAACTTCATTTAAAATGGTCTCGATACCGTGTTGCATGGATGAATAGGCCTACTCTCGACCAAATTCTCCCGGTTAGCTGTTATACTTACGAAATTAAAACGGCAGGTAAAAGCCGACAATTATGCCTGAAATTACGTTGTCACAGCAACGGAAAAGCTCCACACCGTGTTGCATAAATGAATAAGCGTACTCTCGAATCCAACTTTCCCTTAGGTACTACTTACGAAATTAAAACTGCTGGAAAAAATTAGGCCTAAAAGTTGCCAATTACGCCTAAAATTAAAACTAGGCCTAAAAGCCAACACATTTTTAACCGAATTGTGATGTCTACTACTTTTAGATTATATAATAGAGAACGCTGTCGCAGTGTGTGGTAGAGATGTGCGCCTCAACATACTTGAAAGTGGCTCAAGTATACAGAAGATCGGTTGCGACTTGGTAGTCTCTTGTTATAGTTTTAATACGTAGGGCCGTAGCTAAAGTTCAAGAGAACAGAAAATACACAAGATACCTTTCCGTGTAGTTCCTCCTCCCCCACCCCCAACGGTCTCCCTTTCAGTAACGTACCGCTTGAAGCAGACAAGTGGACAATTTCATCCTGTCTGTCGGTCTGTAGTCACGATAACGTTTGAATCTAACCGATTTCGTTCACATTTTTTCGTATGCATTCTGCGATTCTGCGCCTTATTTGTGTTTAAATCATTGAATTTATCATTGAATAAAATCGGCCAAGGGGTATAGTCGATTTCAATCTCGAATATCAAGATAAATCAAAACCAATCGTTAATCAAGAACTTGTTATTATTGCTACGTTTGAGCTGTTTTGAGCAGTTTGAGGCGATGGGGGTGGGGGGAAGTGTCATTTTGCGTTGTAAAATTATCCGTTTAGGGGGCGTAGATATAGTTGCCCCAAAATGTCTAGCTACAGCCCTTGCACATTTCGTGTAAAGCTTTATCGACAGAGCTTTATCGTGGAAAGTGTGTAGCTTTATGAGGACAACCTGTTTGCAGGGCAATTACAACCTCCTAACGTGGGAATGTCATACTTATGTTGGATTTTCATAAAAGTTTTAAATTGTAGTCGCAACGTCTTGGCTTAGGTTTGCAGCGTCCGAACAGGTCTTGGCGTTATTAGCAACCAGAACCTTTGGAAAGTTCAAAGGCAGTGTGGACACGTCACCTGGAGCGCTGAGCCTTCCTAAAAATAATAATAATAATAAACATGGTAGGAAAAATTGGGGCGAAAATACACAAAAAAAAATGCAGTTTTATTTAGGCCTAAAACACTACCGCTTTCCAGTATGGAACATTACAAATATGATGCAAGTAAAAGTTTAGTTTGGAAATTTACTCAATAAATTCATGAAATCAGTAAAAACTTAAATTAAAATTTAAAAAAATAATAAATTGCGTACCTCGGTGGCCATTTAATGGTGGTGGCGGCGGGTTTTGGGGCTAGGAGTTGGATGGCATCATGGGAAGGGCACTAAGGGACCGCTCATTATTTATCGCCGGGGAGGAAATTTTTTTCAGGAGGGGGGGGGAATACACTGACCAGCTGGACGAAAAAGCCATTTTTGGAACTAAAAAAATGGCACTTTCAGCAGTCAAAAATTCTAAAAACTCCTCAGCTTCTGGGACCCCCAACTCGTCATGATCTGCGTGTTTATTATAGGTTTATTGAAGCTGTTACTACTATACCATTACTGCAAGTATAGTTTTTACAAATAACTTTGTAAAAAAAAGCCTTGGCACCTGGTTTCGTGGCTTCTTTTGTCTTTCAGGTGCTAACTATGTTACGGATGCGGGCATACAAGCAAACAGTGTGTTCATCATAATCTCGACAAGAGATGGGTTTAAGGAACATTTTATAGAACATTTTAAACTCAACATGTCTTTTTGTTAAAAACGAGACACGTTTCACTTATAACTTACGGTAACTGTCGGTATGGAGAGCTACTGACTTAATTTACCTACAGAACTAATCTTGGCTACAGGAATCATCTGCGCAGACAGACTCAATAGGTATACGAAAAGCGCATTTTTTTTTTGGGGGGGGGGGTCCCTTTATTTTGACCTTAAAGTGGGTGGGTCCAGATTTTTTCAGGGTCTCGAGAGGGCGGGGGGGGGGGCGGTATCGAAAATTTGGTTGTCTCATTTTCATTCCCCTTCCCCCAGCAATAAATAATGACCGCTCCCTAAGCAGACTTGCTACGACTCTGGGAGATGGATGGGGAGCGTTCAGTAATCTTGGGCAAGTTTTGATAAACCTTTATGACGAAAAGATTGTGGAGAGAGATAATGAATCGTAACGCTATACCGTAGCGCCTGGTTGTGGGAACTCGGAACGGTCCCACTGACATTTGACTTGCATTGTTTGTGACTTCAAATAAAATAAATACAAATTTTGCAAAGAAGTTCAGATAGACATTGGGACAACGGGAATATACTCGGTCCCCCGTTGTACTTCTGCAATATCTCCTTCGCTGGAAGCAGTATGCAGTGGCCTTGATCAAATACTAAGGAGGCCATGTCTGAAGGTAATCAATACATAGGTTGGTTGACGGGCCAGTCTCGAGTTATTACCTACTTTGATCTCATGAATTGACACCGGCCTCCTTTGATCCAGTCCAGCTTTACTTGTCAATCAAATGAGGAGTGAGTAATGGTAGAAATATCGACATGCGTCAGCAAAATAGAATAAATACCTCGAGAGAATCGAACCATTTACAAATTTAAATACTTGCATTATGGAGCGATCAACTAGGGATTTTGGTGTGCGTATCATGTTTTATCTGTAAAAGCGCAGAAAGCGTCATTTCAGTATATATTGTTGTGTCCGGCCACGTCTCCTGGTGTTGTGCATTTGCCGTAATGGCGTTATGGCCCCGTTTTCGTGGCTCAAGTTAAAAACAAGGGACGGTTAAAACAGTTTGCCGCCTTTAGTGAGAATGGGGGTGAATCCCGAGATGGGGGTGAAGCCATAAATCATAAAAACTGAAATGAAAAACAAAAGTGACCGTTGGTGTTAGTTTGGGAACGTTTTGTACGCATGCGTGGGTCCTAGGGGGGAGGTTTGGAAATGAGAAAACCGTTTTTAGGGACACTCGTGACTGGGACCGTGAATTGGTCAGATGTATCACTATAATGTTGTATGTGGAGAGTAGTGAGTAAATGTGCATACCTGGTGTCCCAAAAGTCGGGGATCTCCCCAATTACTTTTGCCACCCGTCGTAGATGAATGAAACCATGTATGTAGTTGGTACTTTATCGAAGGAATCAACCCACTTATGAGATAGGGCAGGTTGTGCCCCCCCCCCCCCCCCATAGGGGCGCTCCTGGTGACTTTGAAATATCAAACGGGAATAGGTGGGTGAAGTTAATTGGGGTAACCCCTGACTTTTGGGACACCCTATATAGTGTAAACACGCGATGTTTTGGCCTGTTATCAGCTCGTCATCACGACGCAAAGTGATCTGCAATGGCACATCACATACCCACACACCACATACCACAACTATATAAATAACATGAAACTAAAAGTGATTAGAATTATGTGACTTGTTATTTACATCACTATTTTCTGTAAAATGGTGCTAAAGCGAAAAATGGTTTGCGGGCACTGTCAGTAACTTCCCGTTAAAAAAATATAGGATGCCGGTCTTGCTACTGAGCCGGATTTGTTTAAAAGAGGACCCTATACATAGTTAAGCTTAACCCAGTTGTTGTTTGTAATAATCCTACGAGATTTGTAGAAATACTTTAATCCTCACATCGTGAAATTAATTCGTCAGCAGTTGATGGCAACATGAAACCCCCAGACCAAAGTACTGTTATACAGGCATCGCTAGAATTAGTATACAGGGTGGTCCAAAAGTCGGTTGCACTCCACCAAAAGCCCTATAGAATTGGAATTAGGCACCTGACTCATAGGACTTTGTTTTGTTCCTAAGATGGGGGCCACCCACTGAACTTGCGTTGGGGCGCCCTGCTCCTCAACTCCCAGATATAAAATTTAAATTTTTTCCTGTGTAAAATAGACGTTTGGTTCCAATTGGCGAAATATGCGCATGGCCCAGACAACGTGGTAGCCGAAAACAGCATGCTAATTGGATAAACGGGATGCGTTTTATTATATCTTCCCGTACAATTTCCTGCACCGTGCGCATATTTCACCAATTGGAACCAAACGTCTATTTCTCATAGGAAAAAAAATTAAATTTTATATCTGGGGGTTGAAGGGGGCAGGGCGCCCCAACGCAAGCTCAGTGGGTGGCCCCCATCTTAGGGAGAAAACAAAGTCCTATGAGTCAGGTGCCTAATTGCAATTCTGGAGAGCTTTTGGTGGGGTGCAAAGGACTTTTGGACCACCCTGTATAGATGTGATGTTATGGAAAATGCAATATCGCCAAAAACTAAAAATGTTGAACTATGTTGTAAGCTGCAAATTAAATTTTTAAAAAGTGGTTAAAAAATAAACAGTAAAAGCGTTTTTTAAGGTGTTTGACGGCGAATTACACTTGCTTGTTATGATTCTTAATTTTTTTAAAGCTCAAACATAAAATTAAAAAAAAAAAGATCTTTCTGATTACCGAATAAAATCGATAAAATCTGATAAAATCTGATAAAAGAGATTACCGAATAAATCGAAAATGGTCTTTTAATGGTTAGTCACTGAACTGCCAGCATTCTAAGCGTACCTCATCAGAACTCGGGAAACTTAACAAATCATTCTAAAAGTGTCTTTTGACGGAACTGACGTCACACTTGCGACGCGACTAATGGATCTGTGGGGTCATCAAACTCAAGCGTTGAGCCAACAGTTTCCCAATAGCCGGACGGGTTTAAAGCTTTTGGAAGTTTAGGAGTCATACGCTTCTAAAGTTTATGAGGCCAGCGCATCCTTTGGGATGTGACGTGAGGTTATCAGCAGATTTCCGTGCGTAACAGCACGGAACCAGCTTCGTTGTACGCAAACTGTTTAGAGGTTTACGGCGCCACCTCTTCCATCCCTTTATTTCTTTTTCACCATTGTTACGTCCTGTTTTTCAAATTTTTATTCATTTATTTATTATTTTAATTAAAATGCAGTTGTCACAAAGCTTAAATAACTTGTGTGCGACCAATCCAACATTATTACAACAGAAAATTTACAATTAGAGATAAAAAGAAGACAAGTTCAAAGTCGAACAACTCAAATAGGATACTGGATTTCCACAAAGCTATTTGAATAGTAAAAATAACAAATAAAAGACAACGTACAATCGAAATATTTTTGGAAAGCAACCACTCTTTCACGTCCTTTTTTCACTGCGTTGCACCAGCCGGACCTCTGCACTGTGACTGTGGTTGGCGCTATTGACCTAGCTGTCGACGTGACATTAATCCTCAATCGCAGCACCCTTCCCCTTACTAATACTAATCAGTTTCTGTATTTTTTTTTTTTGGAAGATTGTTAAAAGATTGTAGGGATACCACATTTTTTTCCTCTATTTTCCAAATTCCTTTGTCCAGATCGGTATTTGATACCTTATATTTTTTCTCAAGTATTCCATTTTTGATTCATCGTAATTTCATCAAAAAATAAATGAAGACAAAAGTGTCTATTTGTTACCTCTTGTCCAAAATATGCAATTTTAGATTGTTGTTGTTGTTGTTGTTGTTGTAGAATATTTTGTCCTACTGTTGGGTACTGTGTTGGATGTCTTACTTCAACGCCAACAAGAGAAACGGGCGCTGTGTCCGTTCCTCATATCCAGATCAACGCTGATTCTACCGCAGATGGTCCGCTAGTGCTGGATATAGTTTTCCTCCATTTAATTTGTAAGCATACGTTTCTTAATATTTTTTGCCCGTATAGTTCCAACCCAGAGAGCAAAAATATTAATTCAGAAACATGAATGTTGTTTCTCTTAGTGATCAAATTTAAACTGCCGTAACCACAATTTAGTTACCCAAAAAAATAACGAGATGTATAGGTAATTTCTTTGTTAAGTACCATACAAATCTGTTGGAAACTAAACGCGGTCGTTGATGTGTGTTAAACAAAGTTTTATAAAAATAGAAATGTTATTAAACAGTTGTAAACTAATCACCGGATATCCCTTTATCCCGAATGTTATCTGGCTTCACGGAGGACTTCCGAGCTACGTGGTGCAGCCGCCCTTCAATTCTAGAGCTCTTGTAACCAGATTTGACTCACTCGTTAAGGCTTATCAGGGCCGGTGTTTACGCCACTCCAACAGTTTGTCCACTTGTCGTACATTCTGGAACTATAACTCGAGGGTGTTGTAGTAGATGTAAGGCGAGCCAGTTAGGTCTTCGCAGCCGCACGAGCCGTTAGAAGCGTCATGGTAGCTGGCTCGAACGCTCCGTGCCTTGCGGTTATGAATCCGTATAAAGACAATGAGAAAAGGAAATGTTTCGCTTGACGCGTCAAACCGTTTAATCAAGGCGATGGTGGCTCCCTCTTTGCTTGGGGCTAGAATGACCAGCACCAAACCTGATTGCCCGGCTGTCCTTCATCATCTTTCCGAACTTATCAGAATTCAGAGCCGGGGGCTGTAAAGATAAACGGAATGCATTTGGTGGTTGCTTCCGCGTGTCAAGTATGAATTTTGAGTACGTTGTCTGCGTTTTTTCTCGATTTCTTGTCGGTGGACAAACTTAGACGCGGTTTTCGGAGGCTTTTGGAAACGCCATCTTCTCTACGCATCATGGTAACCTATGACGATATACAGTAAACAACGTTTACCGAATAAGCAGCTCCACGAACTAAGGCGTAGCCAGCTGTGATACTTCCGCTTAGAGACTATGGGATGGCAACCGCCATTAATTTTGAACATGGTGTGCAAATTCAGTCTCAGTAACTCAAAAATGTTGGAGAAACTTAAGTCCGACGAGTAGGGGAAAACACACACAGCTACACTAAAACTAGATTCTATTTACAAAATTTATCGTTAGCGCAGGCAATAGTTTGAACTAATTTTCCAATTGCTGTTCGATTTTATAAATTGATGTTTCCATCGTTTTCAGTTCACAACCCCGAGTTTTTTGAGTTTTCACATTTGCGGCAACCTGCCTTTAACAATGTGTTGTCTTCGTCGTACACCACAGGAGTGATTACGACAGGAATGATGAATTATGAGATGTGTGTATCTCACCAGTCTCATTCAGGCGAGAGCAGAGGCGAGAACGGTGTGCGCCATAAGCGCCGCCATGTTTTTAAGACTGTTGTTTTAATCAGAAATTGCTGTTACGCTATTAAGTTTGCAAATGAAATAAATAAAAAATAGATTGTGGGATTGGCTACTTGCGAATCTCATTCAGACGAGAACAGGAAGCTACCTGGCGCTTTGTCGCCGTTACCGGCGTCGCCCAAGCGTCGGAAGGAGTGCATATTGTCAAGGTTTGGAATGCATTGTTTCTAGTTGCAATGCACTAATGTAAACGGCGCCTTATTTTAATGGTACTTCGAGAAATTAATTAAATCAAAAATACATTCGAAAGGAGAGCATAAAAAGCATAGACGCAGAGTAAATCAATTTATTCAGTTCTCGAAATACTAGTAAATCAGGTGCTGGTCATATAAACAAGACGGTGCTTCAAATCGATGTATTATGATCATCATAGCTGAGCTCAGCGTGCTTTACCGAAGAAGTAGATCTGGTCGATGACTGTAAAGTGGGCCCTAGCAAAGTCCCTGTCAGTCAATGCTTGCCAGAGCAGTGTAGGAGACATCCAGCCTTTTTCTACAGCTGTGGGATGTATTCTGGTGTCTCCTGAACACTATTCACCCCCTGCGGTGATAGAAGGTTTCTCGAATCGAACTCCGGATTTTACCCTCCCCTACTATATTAGACTTCTTTTCCCTTTTAAAATTTTAAAGTTCAAACTGAACCGGTTTATCTACATGAGCAGCCGTGTAGCTGGTTTATCTACGTGAGCAGTCATGCAGCAGGTTTATGTACATCAGCAGTCTTGTAGCGGTTTATCTACATGAGCAGTCATACAGCAGGTTTATGCACATCAGCAGTCTTAAAGTCGGTTTATCTTCACGAGCACTCGTACAGCTGGTTTACGTACATCAGCAGTCTTGTAGCTGGTTTATCTACATGAGCAGTCAGTCAGTTTATGTACATCAGCTGTCTTATAGTCGGTTTATGTTCATGGGTAGTCATACAGCCAGTTTACGTACATCAGCACTCTTGTAGCCAGTTTATCTACATAAGCAGTCATACAGCAGATGTACTTCAGCAGTCTTGTAGCCAGTTTATCTACATGAGCAATTATATAGTCGGTTAGTCTACATGAGCAGTTATGCAGCCACACCGTCATGGCAACACGGCCAAAGACCAGATGCTGTGACCGAAATGTTCGAATTAACGCTTTTTCAACTGTCGTCTGCGAATGCTATATTCCAACGGTGAATTCAATTAACTGTATTTCAAGAGTGATTTATATCTTATTACGCACGGCTGGTGTGGGATGCACTGCTTGAAACACTGGCACGGTTTGGTCGATCATATATTTGTCCATGTTTCGCCGAATTTAGTTTCCTCAGTCAAACTTTTGCGCACACTGGGCAACAAATGCCCATTTTCATTCGCTTCGCTTACTCAATCAGCGCATCCTGTGACTCAAATCACAGGATGCATAATTTTAAAAATTGGTGCATTCAAACATTGTTGCATGACAAAATGTTTCTGTGTGTATTGTGTGCGCGGCGTATCTTGAGTCCTTGCAAGTATTTTGTGAGCGGCTACGTCTTCCTGGAAGGGGTGGCTTTAATCTATGGCCGCCATTGTTTTTGTAACCATCTTGGATATCAACAAGGCATTCTGCTACTGAAAACGTACAATTGATTATCTGTGTTCGTTCTGCGGAGAACTCAAGATAGGCCGCGGACACTATAGTAATGGTAATTCCTGGCTGAAGTCCGTTCTGCACACGGATGGTATTGGATGCAGCGTTGGTGTGGTCATATCTACCTTTTGTGTGTCAATGTGGCGGCAGCTTAAGTTTCTTTGTAAACCTTTTTGTCTGGTTGCATTTAGTGAACGCTAATGATGTCGGTCTTATAACGCTGATTTCCTTTGCTTTGCTCACTCAATCAGCGCATCCTGTGACTCATATCTCCCCCAATGCTAATGACCTCCCCCCCCCTTTCTAAGTAGCTCCCTTTCTAATGGTCAATTCTATTGTATTCTTTCATGTTCATGCACATGCTTACGTTGTCATTTTTTTTGTCTGGGAGAGGCTGAAAGTAAATCACCGACAATGCCTCATTAGTGTCTTTTTATTTGCAGAGGTGTTATTGTTGCCAACATTTACATTTTATTCATCTAAAACTTTACCTATACAGTAACACTACTATAATCCACACTACTACGACCTTGTACTCCATGTCCCTCTCCGTCCAGGTCTACTCCACTTCCACAGACCACCAGTACACTACCAAAACACTGCCAATACACCAATACACTACACTAGCAGTAGCGAGACCCCCCCCCCCCCTCCCAGAGTCATTAGTCTTCAGAGGCACCCTGTCGTAATCCGCTTGAATCTCCCAGTTTGCTCACAGAAACGTGAGCCAACCACTTCTGCAAGGTAGCAATGGTTAGCGTCGTGTACAGCAAGTTGAAAGTGATTGTTAGATTCTTAGAGAGGGCGCGTAGGTTTGGGCTACAGCCCCCAATAAACACAAAAGAATTTCTACGATTTCTTGATTTCTACGATCTCATGTAGATTAGAAAACAAAAACGAACTCGTTTAAGGTAAAGGTTTAACTGATCCGAAGTCAAAACAGCAAAGAAACACAAATAAGGTTTCTCGATTTTTTTACGATCGTATGTAGATTAGGATAGGATTAAGAATTATTTTGTTCAGACCTTGTGATAATCTAATATTTCAGCTGCCGCACCACATTGTTTATTGATCAATTACCTTATCTAGTATAGTGAAGATGAATTCGTAGTCAAGGCCTACTTTATCTAGTAGTGAAAGTGAATTCGTGGTCAAGGCCTACTTTATCTAGTAGTGAAGATGAATTCGTAGTCAAGGCCTACTTTATCTAGTAGTGAAGATCAATTCGTAGTCAAGGCCTACTTTATCTAGTAGTGAAGATGAATTCGTAGTCAAGGCCTACCTTATCTAGTAGTGACGATCAATTCGTAGTCAAGGCCACCAGTAAAGCTTGCATTTCACACCCAGCGCAATTTGCAAACGACAGACGATATTTCCGATCCCGTCTAAATTCGTCAGGTTTTCGTTTTAGTTGTCAAGCGTGGCTCAGCTTTATCATTAATGTCGCCCCTTTTATTGTAGCCAAAGGGTTAGACTGTTGCAGTACCGGCTAAGTTTCGCTGTTTCGGCGCTAATTCCTGTCTAATAATGACATTGCTGCAGGGCGGACATTGCGGAGCAGTCAAGTGGCTTGGGCTGTTGAGGCTCATCTTACTCAGAGGTGACCTGAGACTTTGTAAGGGTGACAGTGTTGATGGGAGCGGTCGGTTGTTTGTTTAGGACGGTTCTGGGTGCTAATTAAACCCGGCAATGCTTCCTATCCCTAATATATTTTCGTTCGTAGAAATTTTGGTGAGGTATATGTAAGAATTATATGAAGGCAAACCAAGCAGTGCTACATAAAAATACAAACAACGTTTTGTCAAATAAAATTAACAAAGGTTAGCAATAAAATTAAAGTAGTGAAGTCATCTACATTAAAAGCCACTAAGTCATCCTACATTAAAAGCATAAAACAGTTATTTAAACTTTCGACTTGGTTTCCCAACGGAGCAGGTGGGTCGTACTTTTCCGCTGCAAATTTCTGCCTCTTTTGAGAGAAGAAATTGGTGGTTTTCATCCGTTTAAGGAACTGTTTCATGCTTTTAACGTAGGATGACTTAGTGGCTTTTGCCATGCTTTAATTTTATTGCTAACCTGATGACGAAAATTGAAAATTTTCGAATCGCTGTTTGTATTTTTATGTAGCATTGCTTGGTTTGTCTACATATAATCTGTCACCGTGCTTTTTACTCCATTGTATATATCAGAAAGCAAAGAAAAATAAATATCCTGCACTGATGGAATTATAAACGTGGTTATGCAAATATCCATGGAATTTCAATGTAGTCTTTTGCTAGCCAACCACCATTTACATGGAGCGAAGTGTAGAGACGTAGAATGTATTGGTTTGGACCAGGCTGAAGCTGATTTCATCCACAGTTCACAGAATAAGTTGCCTTAATTTTCGACCATATTCTGTCCTTTATCAAAAAACTTGAGACAATAAAACAAAGCTAGCATCAAAACATGCTAAAAATAAACGATGATAGTGTTAGTAGAAGGGTTGTTCACTCTTGCTATATCATCCGTCCTCTGTTGCCTGTGGTCCATTAAATAACTTTCAAATAACGTTTTGAGCATGTTTGGGTTCGTTTTGTTTATGGTTGTACGTTCGTGATAAGGTCCAAAATTTTTTAACGTAGTCGAAAATTAAAGCTTGTTGTTCTGTTATCGAAAATTGAAGCTGCTTCTTCAAACCAACACAATTTCTTACTTTTAGGTAAATTTATTGAATACCAGCAAGGATACAAGTTTATCATCATGGTTAATTCCAAACTAACAGAAGGGTCTATAATCATGATTTTGAATATTTTGATAAACACTACTTAAAACTGGTATTTCACTTCTTTGTTCCACAATCTTCGGAACAGACATTCCTCCACCAACAGTGAAATGGTAAAGGTTCCAAGTTCGGATCTGTTGTCGTCAATTTGTTATTCTATGATTTCCTCGTTTAGGCCTAATCACTCTGCCATTTTTTTCTTAACCCTATTAATACTATTTGGAAAACTTTGTCAAGTATGTTATTTATGCAGATTGAATTCAATACCGAATGGCATTACAAAATGCAAATTAGATTAATAAAAATCACCAAATTTCGATCTTTCGTATAGAAGACCTCATCAGAGGAGAATGTCCTTGACTTTTGGTTTGCTCAGTGTGTCTATGTTGAAGATATCCTTCAAGAAAGTTTCATTATTTGAAGATTTTTAATGAAGCAGTCTGTCATTCAACTCAACTACAACTTCTCACAAGGCCGAGTAGTCCTTTTGCTAAAATTTTTAACTTTTCTTTCATTTCTCAGTTTAAGTTCTGTTCCGGAGAACTAGAAGAAGAACCCTTTTGTACCCACACAACAAAACGGACAACGAAAACCGATGCTCATAGTTGTTAACCCCCGTCTGAGAAAACCAGAAAACCTCACCAAATCCTGTCAAGCCACACTTCGGTCGAAAGATGGGGCCGTCCAAGGATAGTAGCGTTATGGTTGGTAAAGGGGAAGGGAGTGGGGGAAAGAGGTTCAGGATACCCTTCCGCCCTCTTCCTTGTTATCACCTCAGCACGTGCAGTGTTACTACGACGGGAAAGCAAGTGACTGTTATCGCGTCCGATCGGTGTTCGTAACGCCGGATACTGTTATGTGTGTTGGCGGCCTGTTGCCACGTTTGGCCTTTTCGTGTTCGTCTTCCTTACTTTCAGTCCATCCAACGCTTCAACGAACGGAGTTGTGAGCAGGGTTATCGGTAATAATAATTACGCCTGGTCAGAAGCAGCTGGCGGGTTGATCTAGGATAGGGAGAAGGTACACCAGGGGATGCAGATACAGTTGCCTGATTTTACAGTCGATTAAACGGGGTTGACGGCTAACCCCTTGCGCTTGGTAGCTGGTTCAGCAGCTTGCGGACAGAAGAAAAGACAAATGGAGCTGGCGTGTTCGGAAGTATAGATGAGTCTGAGTTATGGTTGATGGAACATATTTTATGACCTGAGAGCCTACGCTTGTGATGCTAAGAGCGAGATTAGATAAGTATGTAAGTGACTGCCCACACCGCATCGTTGGTAATGGCAAAAGAGGTAACCATAATTCATACCGCATCGTTGGTAATGGCAAAAAAGGTAACCATAATTCACACCGCATCGTTGGTAATGGCAAAAAAGGCAACCATAATTCATACCGCATCGTTGGTAATGGCAAAAAAGTAACCATAATTCACACCGCATCGTTGGTAATGGCAAAAAAGGTAACCATAATTCATACCGCATCGTTGGTAATGGCAAAAAAAGGTAACCATAATTCACACCGCATCGTTGGTAATGGCAAAAAAGGCAACCATAATTCCCACCGCATCGTTGGTAATGGCAAAAAAGGTAACCATAATTTTGAAACTAGTCAAGGGCCATACATCTTTCTTCCTAATTCAAATACTTCTAAAACTATTTTGCACAGGCTGTCAACCTGTTTTTTTCTTTTTTTTTTCTGACGTATCCATGCAGCCTGGTTTGGTCCGTCACATACTTGTTGATTGTCATCATCTTGATGGAGTTCGTCACCGTTTGGGCGATAATTCTGTCCTGTCCGGGGTTTTCCAATTTTTGCAGGAGGAACAGATCTACGATAAGCTCTAGATTTGGGTTTTGTTTAACATTTCTGTAGTGTGTGTGGCGTAGCGGCAACCCGGACCTCTGCGCTGTGACTGAGGTTCGTACTAATGACCTAGCTGTCGACGCGCCATGAAGTGTCAATGCTCCCCCTGGTTTGGTCCCTGTTGGGTTTTTCAGAGAATGTTCACAAAGCTTTAGTCTGAGATCTAACTCAGTCTTGTAATCTCTTATTGTAGGCTTAAAGTGGCGCTATCACCGATTGAAAGTCTGCCGAATTTGGTGACATCTAGCACTATCTAGTATTATCTAGCACTTGCTTGCATCAAGCGAAAGAATGCACAACGCCATTTCTTTTGATGAAACAAGCCATGCTCTCCTTACTTCTTGAGTGAAAATTTAGTACGTCCTCGTGCACCTGGGAGCAAGCTGTAAAGGTTAACGATATCACTGCCGCTAGATGGCGCCATGGTATTTTCGTTCGCTTTTCAATAGGTGATAGTGCCACTTTTAAGAGTTTTCCTTTTTCTGGCTTGAATACATGGCCCTAATGTTTTAAACTAGAGATTATGAGAGATATTGTGACACCGACGATTTTTATCTGAAGTGGGGAGAAGCCAGTCAGCCACTTTTGAAAACCTCCCATTGTATAGTGTCCGCGGCACATCTTGAGTTCGCCCCAGAATGAGCACAAATAATCGATTGTATGTTTTTGGTAGCAGAGTGCCTTGTTGAAATCCAAAATAGTTGCAAAAACAATGGCGGCCGTCGATTAGAGTCGACCCCTCCAGGAAGACGTAGCCGATCAAAAATTACGTGCAGGACTCAAAATACGCCGCGCACACAATAGTTTATATGGTCTACAGATCTCCATGAACTACACTATTGCTAGAGATTTCTGCTCTGAAAAGCCATGGGACACCTTGACAACACCTTTTAATCAGTGTAGTGCTGTTGTAGTACACGGCTTTCATACAGGTTGGCAACGCCTTGACAACGAATTCACCATGACCGTGCGTGCTATTTGTATGTAAAACTTCAAAGTTTGTGAATTATGGCACTGTAACGTCATTTGCCGATTATTTAATTACGGCATCGTATATAAAGGCTACAAATTGTGGCATCGTGCTGTAAATGGTCACCTCAAAGAACCATCGTGTGTGAAAAGGCCAGCGTGGAACTCCTTCTCACCAGAAAGGAAACGTTCTAGGGCATTCCATTTTACATAACGTTTTGTGGTATTTTTAGCCTGAAATTGTAGGGCATTCCATTCTGCGTATAGCTTTCTGACATTTTTAAGCCTGAAACTCTAGGACTTTTCATTCAGCATACAGTTTTCAGGTAATTTTAAGCCTGTATTTCTAGGTCATTCCATTCTCCATACAGTTTTCAGGTATTTTTAAACCTGAAATTCTAAGACATCCCATTCAGCATACATTTTTCCGGTATTTTTAGTCTGAATTTCTAGGACATTCCATTCTGCGTAACAGTTTTCAGGTATTTTTAAGCCTGAAATTCTAATACATTCTATTCAGCATACAGTTTTCAGATATTTTAAAGCCTGGATTTCTAGGACATTTCATTGTGCGTACAGTTTTCTAGTATTTTAAGCCTGAAATTACTTCTGTTTTCTTGACTGTTTTATGACATTCCATAGTTTCAAAAGTCTATGCCAGCCATGCTGCCACGTCATCACACTAAGCATTAGAGAACGACATTTATAGGTTAAACAGTTGTTTTGCCGTCCTTCGTAAAAATCAATCCAATACAACGGCTTTGTGTTTCCGTTAAATTGTTGTGGCCAGTAATCCCACATTTGATGTGTGACACATTGTCCTCCGATTATGGCAAGATGTTGTCGAATCCCAAAGTGGACTCCCTCGACTTCCCGTTGGAGTGATGATGACAACATCTTGGAGACGACAGTTATGGACACTTTCGATTGGACGAGTTCCATCTGTCGTCTCACGAACTGTAAATCCTCAAAAGTCGTAAAACTCTGTATGTTTGAACGGAACGGGAAAAGAGTAAATACCAATTCAGGAAGCGTGACTTGAGTTCCGGCCATCAAACGGCTCTTATGAAAGGATTCCTGTAAGAAAAGCACGCTTATTTATTTCTCGGCTCTCCGTTTTTTAATCACCTACTTTTTGACAGAATGTATTGTGTGT
>JAHWFP010008999.1:8508-22206 GCA_023313725.1 Lithobius niger
ACTGGAAGTCAATTTTCAACCTTACTGGAAGTCAATTTTCAACCGTATTGGAAGTCAATTTTCAACCATATTGAAATTCAATTTTCAAGCTTACTGGAAGTCAATTTTCACCCGTACTGGAAGTTTTAAAAGCGGAACGAATTCCAGTTGAGGAAAGGACAAACCCAAGGAATCAAACCGGAAAACCCCCAATTATTGCAGGGGCAAGAGAGTGACCACGATCCTCTTCGCGTTAACCGACCGGAAGTGATCCTTCAGGTATTCGCTGACCACTGCCACCGCCTAACCACCATGAGCCCCTTCTAACAAGTACTCTAAGAAGGACAGAGTAATACAACGGAGGTTGTTGGGATTACCATTCTCATTATTACAGTCAGTATTTTCGACCAATATTTTCCCAACTGGAACAAAAAAGAAAACAGATAGTCTAAAGCTGCCAGAAGAAAACCGTAATGATCGAGAATAAGAAAAAAAAACCACGAGGAGAAAAACAGAGAAAAAAACCACAAAAAAAAACACAATGGTCGCATCTTTCCTATCTACGAGCAACGAACCGGTTGAAGACGGGTCCACTCCGTAATAGGGTGGAATAAACCTCAGTCCAAGTAGATTAGGCCTGAGATTTTCAAGCGGAGAAAGAAGAGGGAACAAGAAGTATGATGCAGTTTAGTCGAGGGGGTTCGGCGTTCGGAATTACGGTGGCGGGAAAGGGTGGATGTGGGAGTGGAGAGTCGGAGGAGGGGGGGGGAGTGGGGTGGAGAACTGTAGCGTCCTTCCGTCACGTTTCATCACTTCGTGTTTTACGGGCAGCAAGCCCGAGACGAGACGAAGGAAGCAATCATTTCCGAAGGGTCTGTTTTTCCCATGACATCGTAACGACAGATCTTATCTTGTGATACTACTGCAAGGGAAGTAACAGTGGGCGAAGATATGGCTCTCTGATAATGTCTCTTCCATTCAGTAAGACGTCGATTTGGCTTCAACTTCCGTTGGAGGATGGGCTCTACTACACCCTTCTCTCCCCCCCCTACCCTCCCCCCTCTCCGGTTCAGCTTTCTGTCTTCTATCCTCCTTGGTGTTTGATCCGTCCGTGCGTGTGGGTTGAAATTGTGACGTGGGTTTAGGGTGGTGGGGTTTTCACAGACTTCTGGGTTAGTCTTGCTCAGTTCATTGAACATAAGTGAATCTTGAAATCCAGAAATTTCTATTTATTAATTTTTTAGGCATTTCCCAGATACCTCTTAAAGGGACACCCGGCCTGCCTTATAACATTCCGTGTGCCAAATTACAGCTAAGCGCAGACCATCATCCAAGCAATTACGGTGTCAAGGTCGGTTCGGGTGGTAGCTGCGTTCCTCACTTAGCTGCTGTCTCGGTTGGCTTTGTGAATCGTGCACGAGACAGAATCAAGTCAACGATTGTGTCGTGACAAACCGGAATGATTCTCGTATTTTAAAATCACAATTTATAATTTTCTAGGCTAGTGTCTTATAATTTTGCTTCGGCGATCTATTGGAATAAATAATTTTAATTTTTACCGCATTAGTCTATTAGACTTTAGATCTCATGGTAATTATTAGAAAATTAGTAGATGTACACACAGAGATGAAGCGTCATGATTATTGTACGCGTGTAATGCATCATTTAGTGACGGAGCGTTAGTAAATAAAGTTCCATTATATTCAACAGAAAATCTCCTAGACGCCACATTTAAAAAAGGATTTTTAGCAATGGAAAGACTGACGGTAAGGAAATATACCTTTGGTGCCATACTTGATGTGGAGGATCGAGAAAAATGGTGCTGGGAGGTATATCCCTTTAAGCTCGTTCGCCCCGCCATTTACACGAACAATTTCAGAACGGCTGAACCGAGAAAAGAGGAGTATTCCAGAAAGAAAAATTGCATGTCGCATGAATCGGTTAGGCCATACCTGCCCCAAACTGGGAAACAACCACGGACGACACAAAACCCCGGGCAAAACTAAAGCCGGCCGAAGCCTGGTACGAATGCTAATAGTTTTTTAATCATTTTATTCACTGACTAGGAAATGCTTAATAATACGGTTCGTTTAGCATCATCGATTAACAGGAGAAGTGTGCTCAGTCTGCATCGCAGAAGCCATTTTCATTGGCATCACCTTTACACCGAAAGTCCGCAGTAAAAAAAAAAATGATCTATACGACGTTCGATTATTTGTGTTTCATTTTAACGCCGTCAAGTGCAGAAACCCAAAGCGTAAGCATCAATCTCTGCGGTGAATCGCGGCAGTCAGAAAACCTTAGTTTATGGCTGTCGGAAAGAAGCTTACGGCAGTAAATCACGTCACCGAAAAAAAAGACCAAAACTTATGGCGTCAGATCCGCAAATCTAAAAAGCCCAATCCTACGGTGATTGACAAGGACGCCGAAAAACCCGCACAGCCAAACAGGTTTGGAACGAGATGCCAATAACTTCACGACGGTAATCACTTTAGCAGAAATTATCGAACATAGTTGTGGAATGTCGTATAAGAAACGTGCTGTGAGTAGATCAAAGGCTCGTACTTTGAACTATTCCTCAACTTAAAGGCGCCTGTTCACCATTTCAATAGCATTGCCCATGTTCTAAACACAGCATCCACGTTCCAGGTGCTCCGACATCTAATAGATTGATGGGGGGGTCACGTGATCTCGTTTTAGTTACGAAAATCACGGCGCTGTTACGAATGGTATTGTTCCATTTTTAATTAACTACAATTTTGTTTATAATGCTCGTAGATTCTACGGTGCTGCAGTTAAAAATGTGAAAAGGCGCCTTTAAAGAGGGATTGCCACCCAATAACAGGCTGCAGCATCTATAGCCATTTACCGCTATCTAGATCTGTCCAGCCCTTACTTTCAACAAGCGAAGGAACACACGAATAAATTTCTTTTTTTTATAAAACAAACAAACCACGTTCCTCCTTAATTACTGAGTATAAAGTTGGTGTGCCTCCTTAATTATTATTATTTTTTAAAAATTAATTTCTTTGAGCCTTAAGTCGACCGAAGCAACTTAATTCTTGTATGGCTGAACCGGATCAATTTTGAACATACCAGACTTTTAGAGAAGAAGAAATGTCTGGTAAACGGAGGTGCCAACCCGGGGATTCGATCCGGGAAACTTCCGATCATCGTAGGGGCCGAAAGATTGTCCAGAATTGGCCAGAATTGTTCCCATAGCCGCTGAAGGAGCATGGTAGCCTCTCACACTACCCTGGCCGACAGTCCTGGCGGAGACTTTGCCAAGGTCCCCTTTCCAGGGGTTCGACCAGATCCGCAAACCTCCAGCAACCAGGCATAAAGTTGGTTTGCCTCCGTGCACCAGGAAGCAAGCAGTAAAGTTAAGCCTAACGACATTGCGGGCACTTTTTTCTATACATCGACCGTTTTGAAACGCAAATTTCGAACCGCTAGATGGGCGCCATCTAATGACAGTGATATCGTTAACCTTGACCGCTTGACTTCCTGGTGTACGTGGATGCACCAACTTTACATTCAATAATTAAGGACGCCCGTGACTAGTTTGTTGTGTAAGAAGAAATTTCTTTGCGCATTCCATCGCTTGTTGAAATCAAGTGCTACATAGAAATAAATAATGGCAGACGGCCCTAGATGCTGCAACCTGTCATCCGGTGAGTAGAGCAGTGAGTGACACGACGTAGTATTTTGGTGTATAACTCTATGCTGGAGCCTTAATGGGTTAGCTGCAAGGGGCACTTCAGAGTGAAACAGAAGGGCGTCCTACTGAAGCCGATGCTGTGAAGAGTGATTTCTTAGACCTAACACGCGCGATTTTTGTTGTTGGAGAAAACAACGTAATTTTAAGCCTAAGAAATCCGCTCTTCCGTTGTTTTTCCCTCCATTTTTATGTAGTGCACCTTGTAGTTATGCCCTCCAAAACCCATACTGGTGCCAATATGGCGGCAAATGTCACTGCTCTATAGGCATCTTTAAGTGCTGAAGAATCCTAGAGGAGGACTTGAGGTAGAAGAACTCTGTCGTATTCTCAGTCGCACCTCAACAATCCACCAAAATTTCCTTTATGGAGGATTCCTGGTACAGAATGATCTTGAGGAAGTCTTATCTTGAGGCGTCCGGAAGACCATTGAAAACAGCGTTGCTTACCGAATTATGTTCTCTCTTATCTCCCCCCCCCCCCCCCAACGTTTATGAGAGAGATGCCTCAACTACCCAATCCCCACCCTTCCACGACCGCTTCTTCCATCTCCTGACCACCAGCCTTTCAAATCAGCGCACTTTAACAGAAACGGAAAAAAACTGAAGTTTTAGCGATAGAAATATGAGTCGTTTTTTGAACTAGCTGACGTACCTCCATTGTATCAACCGTTTTGGTCTAGTGCGATCTATCTACAGCGTACTGGGGATCTGTTGGCGCATTTGGGGTCTAATTGGCGTGCCGACAGTTTAGTGACGTTTTAATATTTGCGTTCTGAAAATCCACCATTATGTTGCTTTCGGTCTTAAAACGTGACGTAATAACCATCTGTGGAATTTAGTCCGCATGCAAACACTCCCCCGTGCATACTCTAAAATCTGCGACGTACTTCGCATCTAAACCCCTCCCACCCTACTCCCCCATCCCCAAAAAACGTGACGCGCGCACTACACGTCACAACGTTATTTCCCAACTTCGCACATGGCTACGCAGCCAGCAAACAAGCCAGCAATTCTTAAGGTGAATTAATCTTTTGCTTTAAAAAGGGCTTGGAGGATATGGCGTCGTTCGGAATACCACACGTGGAGTTGCCCTAAATATTATGTCAATGACGTGGTTTAAGTTTCTTTGTAGAATGCCACAAGCTCATTAAGGCCCTACTGAAACGAACCCAAGCAGCATTAAAATTCACACTAATCTGACCAAATCAACCAGCGATTTGACTGACAAGCTAAAACACTATTAAAATGAACGTGTCGAGGCGTCAGCAGTTATACGCTTTAAAATCTATGTGCTCGGACCAGCGCACAAATGCTTGGTGGGGCAACAAAATGTTTTAATCCCATTAGTCATTATTGGCCACAAGTCAGCGTAGGACTTCGAATGAACTAACTTAATTCCACTGCAGGGGATAATTCTGATTGGAATGGATTGTCTCAGTTCAACTGTAGTGGATTTAAATGCGCTCCAACTGATAAGGATGCACGTGAACACGTAACGACCCTTACAAGAAAATAAAGCAGGGGCAGAGGCATTCAATACAGATAATATAATTATCGAAGTTCAGAACTTGGATTGAACTAACTTAATTCCACTTCAGTGGATTAATTCTACTTGGAATGAATGTCTTAATTCGACTGTAGTGGATCTCAAGACTTGGAATGAATGCCTTAATTCCACTTCAGTAGAAAAATTCTACTTGGAATGAATGTCCTAATTCCACTTCAGTGGATTAATTCTACTTGGAATAAATGTCTTAATTAAATTATAGTGGATTTCAGACTTGGAATGAACTAAATCGGTTCTACTTTAATGTGTTGAAGACTTGGAATATACTGACTCAGTTCCAATTTACTGGATATCAGATGTGGAATGAAATTACTCAATTCTACTTAAGCGGATTTTAACCAGGCTCTGCTATACAGGCTGCAATACAAATGATGCCGATGCCTGCAAAGCACATCTTAGGTTTTCAGAGTGCACTTGTGCATTGAATGCCGACAATGTTCATTCAATTGTGCACCAAATTCCATTGGAGGCTATGAAGAAATCCCTTCAAATCCGGGTGAAGGATGTGACGCCACAGAGAATAAAGCACGCCATGTTAATGACGGTGCTACATGTGAAAATACTACTGAGACGGCAAGTGCATGTGTAAATCAGTGGCAACAATCAAGATATGAAATGCCGATAGCACTGGATGCTTCGAAGACATTAAAAAATGGGGATTGTGTTGTGGATATTGTGTGCCTGTTACCATGGGTATCGGTGTAAGCATAGAACTGCAAAGTACAAAATTCAAGACTGATAGTGGCAGTACATGCGCACCAACAAATGATAATAATAAAGCTTGTCACAATAGCAATGGACCTGACAAGGACTGGGGGGGGGGGGGGGGCTCCAACAGCCAGCCACAATAGAGCAGTGACCTGTGACGTCACAGTTTGCTGCGGTACTGTCATCATGTGGCCGTGGAGCCCGGCGTCTGGCTAGACTGGTGGAGAAGACGGCTTGGCTTTCCGCCATTTTGTTATTTTGGCTTGTTCGTGCCATCAGCGCTGGTGTCATGTTTATCTATCAAGATGGTTAACGTTTGTCGGATTTCTGGTTGCGGCAACAAAAGAGGAGTAGAGGGTCCGTCCTTGTTTAGATTTCCAGCGATTTCCACCGGATTCCTTCCTCCATGACTAAACCAGGCAACGTCGTCTGCTTGCTTCGATTATTTGCCCCACCACTACAAGATGGCGGCACGCGTTGTTCGGTTGCCATGAGCAACGGACAGCGATGACGGTGCTCTATTAAACGCCATTTTCGGTAAATTTACGCCCGTAGAAGGAAAGAAAGTAAGTTAAATCGACTTTAACACAAAGTTTAAATCGAAAAAAAAAACAATGTACAGGAATGAGGAAAAGACGGTGGGTGGGGGCGCGTGGGGGGGGAGGGAACACGATTGTCTTACCACCAAGGTTAGACCTGCCCGGGACACAATGGTCTCCGGCGGTATCGCCAAACGTGAAAAACGGCCAGGGTGTAAAACAAAGTTGAAAGTTCATGCAGTCAAGCTAAAATAAACGTTGCGAATTTGCTACAATTTTTGCCTGCAATAAAGGATAAACGAGTACAGGTAACGACACTTATAAGAAACGTAAATCAGGAGGACGGGATGTATTCAATACAGATATGATGTAATGATGGATGGAACTTTAGCACTTGGATTGAACTTTCTTAATGGATTAATGGAAGTACTGAATTTGAGACTTGGGATAAATTGCCTCTGTTCTTCTGTAATGATTTTCATGACCTGAAACTGGTCTTCTTTAATGTGCTACAGACTTGGAATTAAATGACATCCACTTTAGAGGAATTCAGACAGGTAGGTGCTGCTGCAGGTTGCGCTACAAATAATCCCAATGCCTGCAAATCATATATCTTTAGTGTTCAGTGAGTATACCATACGTGCAATTGTGCACCAGCAGATACTTGTACACCAACTTCCATTGGAGGCTGTGAAGAAATCCTTTCAAATACGGGCGAAGGGTGTGACGACACAGAGCATAAAAGCGCGCCATGTTGACAATGGCGCTGCACGTGACACGACAACTGACACGTCACGTGTACATCAGCAGAAACATTCAAGACATCAAATGAAGATGGCACTGAATGCTTCAAGGAAATGGGGATGGATGTGAAAAAGATCATTGGCTTGGGGATTATGCTGTGGTTATGTGTGCTCACAACATGGGTAACGGCTCGTGCACAAAAATACAAAATGCAAGACTGATCATGGAAATAAATACATGTATGCCGACCGATAAAGGATAAACACGTGTACATGTAACGACCCTTACAAGAAAAATACAGCAGACGACGGATGTATTCAAACGCACAAACAAATATAAAATTCCTACTACATTTAATAAAATTCCTATTGAACCTATTCCTATTCCTATATAAATGAGAGTAAAAATAAACTCTTCGACTACTTCTCGCATAATCAAGAAATCGATTAGGCAATAAACCAGATTGATCTAGGGACTAATTTTTTAAAAAATATATATATGTGTGTGTGTGTATATATACAGGGTGGTCCAAAAAAAACTGACAACCCTAATTTTGTCAAGTCCAACTTTTCTAGTTAGCACCCCTCAGAAACAGGAGAGGCCATTTTTGAACTCATTAATTTTTTTAAATCGATTAATTTGTGTCCTCTCTTGGTTCTGAGGGTGCTAACTAGAAAAGTTGGACTTGAAAAAATTAGGGTTGTCAGTTTTTTGTGGAGCACCCTGTATATAAATAATGAATGTTGAATGTGCATTTAGTGATTGTTATTTCTTTTTGTGTTTAACTGCTGCGTTGTGTTATTTTTGTTTCCGATGCCTCTCGTGGATATATGTTCATAGTAGTAGTAGTTGTCCACAATATTGTGTTCAATATAACCTTCCCATTATTCGTATTATGTCCTATTCTATTGTACCTGTCTTATACGGCACACACAAGTTTACCATGAACTTCAAGCCGTCGTAATAAAAATACTTATTTACTGCTTATTTTACTAATCCAGATCTTTATTATAATAGCGGAGACCGGTTAAAAGGAAAGCCTAAAGGAAAGCCACTTCCCCCCTCCTCGCGCCTGCATTGAAAATGCACTCTCCCACTCTACCTGCAGCTAAAAATGAGCCAGGCATGAGTGATCGATCAATCTGACAAGTTGTCGGGAAAATGTCCCGGGAAATGTGACCGGCCCCGTGCATAGCACGGGCTTCCTCTAGGAATGCAATAATGATGGAAGTGAAGTTGTTACCATGTTCCACCTGAAACTAATTGGACATTGTTCACGTAGTCATGAGATTAATTAGACTTAATAGCTTTGTTCATGTTCCATACAAGCTGCCATGACTTGTCAAATCAATCATGGAGTAGCATTATTTTGATTTGGCTTGAATTTTCTTGGCGACACTCAGTTCATTTGGGTGTTATTATAGCCAAGGCAGGGCAATATCAGAAATATTAAATAACTATTTTTAAATAAGTCGACATAAAAGATCGATGTTACCCACATTACGGGCCAGAGAAATTTTGGAGAAAAATTTGTAAAACCCCGGAGAAATTTTTAAAATTAGCTGAAAATTGTAGCCAGACTTTGGTTGAACTATACGAAAGGGATTAGAAATTGTTCTAAAAATGTCTTTCTAGTTGGTCGAAATTGACTGGGATTGGATAAAATAAAAGACCAAAACTGAAATTGTTTTGTTCAAATACTACAAAAATTAATTGATTTCTGTGTCTCTAAAGCACTGAACGCATTAAAATGGAAATGAAACGGACTGCATTGGTACACTGGGGGAATAATTTGGTTAGAATTAAAGTTCAGTTATGAATTGAAATAGATTTGTCACTTGATTGACTTGCTTCACGTGGTATGAATTTGACTTGAGTCCTTTTAAGGGGAATTATGCCAATTCCCTTTAGAGCTAGGTATTAATGACCAGTATAACTAAAACTATTAATTTATTCAATTAGCATTTAGCTCATTTTTACCGAACAGATTAATTACGCATGTAACAGAAGAATGCTCAGTGACATATCGATAATGACATATCGATAATTAATCTAAATAAACACGAGGTGCACCAGTAACGGCACTGAGGTTGCATGCCTGCTTTAGGTTTGTTTTGAATAAATTAATCAATACAAAATGAGCCAAGGCACCATACGTCTCAGAACCCCCACTCCCCGATTTTAACATAAGAAGAGGGTTTGACCGCAATGTTTCAATCACCAACTTTATGACGCATGCATTTTGGGGAAAAATGCGAAAGTGTGAACCCTTTTAAACAATAATAAAAAATTATTTTTAAATCATAGGTTTTAAATACACCTCTCAGCATACTTGTAAGATCTGATCATTTTGATACATTAACTTTTCGTTGAATACACAAGTAATTCAGCCTACTAAACCTCAACAAGTTATGCTTTATCGAAACACCAACTACCGCTCTTGTCTCCACGTAAATTGTCACCCCTGAATAGTCAGAAATTTGAAGTGACAAAGAGAGACCCCCCCCCCCACTATAGGGCATGAACTAATTTCAAAAGCACTGAAAATAGAAACGGACACGCAGCAACTTGTATGCTAACGTCATCGTTATTTTCGATAACACTACGTACAAAACACGGATGCTTGATAAAGAGCAGTTCCCCTCTTTCGGGAATGGAGTAGGGATGGGGAGGAGAGAAGGGAGGGAGGAAGGAGACGGAACCGACAATAGCGGAAATCACGTGGCAAATCTCGAGAAACTCTCGAACAGAGAACGCGACCAAGGCAAACAACAAAAAGAGAAAGAGGAAATAGGGAAGGCGGACACCAAAAAAAAAAAAAAAAAAAGGAAAGGAAAAAATACGGAAAAAAATAAGTCTTTAGATAATAAATGATTTCAATCTGCGTCCATAATCGATAAGAATGAGGAAAGAAATATAAAATAAAAAAATAAAAATAAAAATAAAAGAACAAATAGAAAAAAAAATACGCAGACAGAAACAAGAAAATGATTTCACCACGAAATCGTGTTGTTCGCGTCACAAGTCTTACTTTTCTCATCGGGTTTTCGTGTTAGCGAAAGAAAAATGGACACTCTCGAGATGTCCATTTGCAGTAGATCTTACATTATTGCGTCGTCATGACAGCACGAGCTCCCCTACACCCTTCACGAAGTGAACTGATAACCTCGATCAGGGCATGCAATAAATCGGAACCCATGGAGTATCAGAGCCAAATAAAAACCAGATGTTGGGAGGGAGAGGAGCGGGACGAGCTTGCAGCTTGCTGTTACGTCAATTGCCAAAAAAAAAAAAAAATGCCAGTACGAGTTTACATAAAAAGTTTGAATAAAAAGAAAAAGAACAGTGTTTGGAAACTGTTTATGATAATATTTTCATATTTATATGTTGGAACACAATTTTCGGTGTCATAACATTGGTAAAAAAAAGGAAATGTGGAATCATTTTTTATTTTAAAAACCAAGCCAAAAATGCTATTCAGCAAAACAAGTTTTCTTACGTTTCGATCCATTGACACTAATTGTGATTAGGAGATGCTCACTGTAAAAGAGGAGGGGGCGGACGGCTCATTCCTTAAATCCTAGTTCGTCAAACCAAATAGGGTTGAATGGCCATATTACAACCCAAAAATTTTGTCCCCTACAATTTGAATACCTTACAACTGCTACACTTTTTAATACATTTGTAACACGAAGGAATGGTATGATAACAAAGCCATGTTAATGTACATCATGAGGCATTACTTACTTTAAAAATGTGGGGGTATTGTAGTAAAATAGACATAGCCAGGACCACACACTAAAGTACCACAGAGGCTTATTATTTTGACATTTACTTGCTAGCCAAAGCCAATGGGTTGTAGGCATTACTGGGCCACTGAGTAAACCACATCTGCTGTAAGATTTTTAAGGAGTATTATGATTAGCACCAATTTTACGCTTTAATTGTAACTAATTAGCCACCACCACTAAGACTTCCGGTCTGTCTAGATGTTGCACTGCGTGCTCGACACTCCTTTGGGTGTTCACCCATGTAGCGAACAAATTCTTTGATATTTGCAACAGAGGTGTACGAAAAAAAATTCGAATTTTTTAATTGCAAGAATTGGCTTCCGTTTTGGGTTGTCTGTCGGCTTGGCTGCCATTGTTTCAGTGAATGAGTTATTCACAAGTTCATTTAAAAATCTTTATCTTTGGTGGTTTTTTGCTCGAGGCCATACTAAACGAATTGAAGCTGTTTGGACGGCTCTGCTATAAGGCTTTTTATATCTACGTATCTCAGATGGCTTTGCATTAGTGTTTGGTATTTTGCATTATCGCTAGGTGTAGCCGTCTGTCCGTGATGCTGAAATATTTTGCTTGTCTGTCTTGGTTCTCGGTTGGCCTTGACGTAGCCATTTTCGTTTCCACGCTCGCCGCCAGGTGTCACCTGTTCGGCAGGCGATCGTGACAACCGGGTCCTTTGTCTTGTTTCCCGCGTACTTCCGAGATAAACCTCAGAGCGGACGGGAGTGTTCGTAAGAAGCAAAGTGAAGATATTGCCTGTAAACCGTTTCCCGCCTGAGTTATATCCGGCAGTGAGGAAGGCCGCCAGTGTTACCTGAGGACCATTCCTCACATGTCTTCCACCGCTGAACTGGTGATGATAGTACACGCGACAGTTACGGACATTGTATAAAGCAGTGACGTTTGCCGCCATATTGGCACCAGTATGGGTTTTGGAGGGCATAACTACAAGGTGCACTACATAAAAATGGAGGGAAAAACAACGGAAGAGCGGATTTCTTAGGCTTAAAATAACGTTGTTTTCTCCAACAACAACAAACGCGCGTTTTAGGCCTAAGAAATCACTCTTCACAGCATCGGCTTCCGTATGACGTTCTCTCTGCAGTGCACCTTGCAGCCAACCCATTAAGGCTCCAGCATAGAGTTATATACAAAAATACTACGTCGTGTCACTGCTCTATACGTGATACAAAGTGCGATGCCTTTCTCGGACAATAAATTCAGTCTTACGCAGTATTCCATCATTAGTGTCGTCTAGTGGATATTAGCCTAAGAGGTTTCATGCGCGCATTAAAAAAAATTTAATTTGTGAAACATTTGGTACCATAACGTACCGTGTTTATGTTGACCACCAGGGATGCAACAGGAAACGGAGCAGGAAAGCGCCCCAAGAGGGCCAAAACAAGGTCAATCGAGAACAAAGAGGTGCCAAGGTCAGCGGGGAATGAAGGTAATGGATGACAAAGAAAAAAGCAAAGCGATGTTTGAGGAAATGTATAGTGGACTGGAATGCGGTGAAAATAAAATCACAAACATCACTTCATGAGAAGTTTGTGATTTTTATTTAGTTTGGAGGTTAAAATTCCTTTAAGGCATAGCAAAATTAATTTTTTTTTTATGTTGACAACTTAGCAACACCACATTCAGACTGTAGATAAAATGGGTATAAATTCATTACGTTACTTAACTTGCAGATGTGAAGTCGTCGTTATCAACGGCTGAAATAGTCGGAATAAGGTCCAAAAAACGTGTCATGGGGAGGGTAGGATGGGGGGGAAGGGGGTAGAGAAGAAGAGGAGAGGGTGTCCCGTTTGCCTTTGCCTCAACGAACTAATTGGAAAAGAAATCAGTGTCTGGATGGCAGAACACACGAATCGGAAAGGAAGGCACCGTTTTGTTGAAAGGCAGAAAAAAAAATCGGACGGAAAAGGAAAGGGTAGTCGAAAAGAAAAAAAAAGTAGAGAAGAAAAGGATAAAAAAAAGGCGGAATGAAAAAAAAATTATCCTTTGAAAAGGTAGTGGTGTGTGTGTAAGGTGAGTGGAAATGGTAGCTCGTAAAAGGACTGAACAGGAAAAGCCGGAACTGCAGGTTCTCAAAGATGGCTGCCTGCACTTGCCGGCCGGAAACACTTACAACCCCGAAAAGGTGATACGAGAACAGACAAAGCGGAAAACACTTTTTTTTTCTTCTTTCCGTTTTTTTTTATCGTGTATTTTTATCGTTCTAACTTTTGCCAATAACGATGGCACAGGATGAAGGAAGTATTTATAACGACGTTGGAAGTAAAGCTGATTAGGAAAGTAGAATTATAATTTTTAAGCTTTAAAGGGCCTACCAACTTAGTTACCATGTACTAAGTTATTTAATCATGGAATCTTATTATTTCTTACTTCAAAGATGGCAAAATGTAACGAATACGAGAATTTATTCATGGTTTATTTCAAGAAACAAAAACCGTTTTCTATGCTGCGGCCCCTACACGTTTGTCACGTAGGTAAAGAGTTCCCGAATATTTGAAGGAGCACCGTGAGTTGCTGGAGCTAATGGCCTAGTGTACGAGATTTCATCGGGCCGCAAGCTTTCATTATGGATTCCCAAGAATAAGTCAAAAGTCTTGTTGGGAAACTGTCTCCAGAAGCGTACTGGCCGTACGGG
>JAHWFP010008999.1:29172-43253 GCA_023313725.1 Lithobius niger
CATGACAGTGATATGGTCATGGAATAAATCGTTTTGGGCCAAGAAATCATTGAAAAGGTAGGCTTGAAGATATGGACCTTCATCCGCGTTGTTACTCTTGACCTAAAGACTTAAAACATTGGGAGCAACCATTCGAGAAGATTGGGGAGGGCTAATCACAGGAAATAATTGCACGTATCTGGCCTAAACATAATGCTGTGACAGGAACCGTCAGAGGATGTTTAACGACCATGAATAGCTGCAGCCGATCATCCGGATCCCACTAGTATGGGGATCAACGTCGAAAAAAAATCCTAATCTGGGGAGTCTAGTCACCAATCTCAGCTTACTGATGCCGTTGACGCTATCAACATTTATACAATTTGTGAGAAACTCTCGACAGCCATGTAGTATGTTATTGTGTTGTATGTAGAATTTGTGTGGGGAGGAAGACCTACGTATCATGTGAATGAGGTCGAAATGGATTCTAAACCACTAACGTCAAAAAAAAAGTCTCCTAATGATGTCTTTGGATGTGGCCTTACTAAAGAGTCATAAGACAAATGCAAACTATCGTTTCAGTTGGGGTAAACCCTACGTCCTTCTATGTTGAAGCAAGAGTCTCTTGGATTGGCTATGTGGCTAGGTCATCATCACAATGATCTTTCCAACAGAAGTTTGTTGTGCCACCCGTACTTTCTCTTTACTGAATGCATCACGAGGCCATATTGATTCGATGTTCGTCATTCATCCCTTCAGCTTGCCAAACAGCTAACAATTAGAATTCGACCAATTAGTTAGACAACTTAGCTATGTCAACCATGTCGAAATATTTACAAGTAATCAAAAGCCAGTGTGAATTATGGTCCCCAAGTTGGAGTGCAGGTGAGCCAATTAGTAGTCCCGCAATAAACTGAAAATCGACTCCCGTCTTTCTCTCATCGTGACCGCTGGAGGTGTATTATGTTAATTCCTCTCTTCTACTGTTATCACATCATCGTGTCCTTCTAGCATAGCCAAATAACTATGCCATCAGTGAAAATCAGACACTAGAAATAATGTAGCATACTTTTATGCACTTAAAGGCCGGTTGCCACCACATTAGAATTGCAGCGTCTAGGCCTATCGAGTTCTCTCTCGCAGGAAGCAAAGGAATGCACAAAGCAAAACTTTAAAGGCAACAGACAAGCCACGTGACTCCTTAATTAGAGAGTAACAATTTGGTACGACCTCATGCACCTGGTAACAGGCTATACGAATTAACGATGGCTTCACTAGATGGCGCCACGAAAAATACAAATAAAATCCCCCCTGACGCCATCTAGTGACACTAATATCGTTAATCTTTACAGCTTGTTTCCAGGTGCACAAGGGTGTACCAAATGTTTACTCAATAATTAAGGAGTCACGTGGCTTGTTTGTTACGTTTAAAAGTTTTGCTTTGTACATTCCTTGGCTTCCTGCGAGAGAGAACTCGATAGGCCTAGATGCTGCAATGCAAATTTGGTGGCAACCGGGCTTTAGGTTTCGTTCAAGTGACGTGAATTTGATTCGAACTGAACGCATTTGCCAAAGTACTGAACTTTAAGCATTTGTCATAATGCTTAATTATCCTCTTACCGTTCGTGTTGCAGTGCAATGTACGGACAGCTACATACATTTGTTCTTGTGTTTGACCCTCCCCAATTACCTCGAATGTTTCCCCCCAAATTTCAACTCTTGGGGGCAAAAGCAGCGACGTGGGGAGGGGGGTCGAGGATCACTATCATCAGTGGTGTGCACATGAGCAGAAGGGATGGAGGGGAATAACCCCTACTCTTTTCTAAAAAAAATCACTTTTTGCCCCTTTTTTGGAAAAAAATATGCCCTATTTTGGTTTTCTGAACTGTTAAAATGCTGTAGCCAAAGGAAGGGCCTATAGACTCAAAAAGGCCTAAAAAAGCAGTAAGGAAAAGGGTCAGACTGGGGCATAAAAGGGTAAAAAGACAATGAAAAGCTGAAAAAGAGGGGCAAAAAAGAGCCTGACGGAAAAAAAAAAGGTCCCCAGAAAAAAATAAGCTCAGCGTGCCCTTTTACTAGAACTTGCCCCTGCCTTCTCGGAGGTCTGCGCACGCTACTGAATGTCACACTGCTTGACCAATATGCCCACTTGTCCACTGGCAGGATGCATAATGCTATTGTCTAATTGGCTTTATTGGTAACGCTACGGGTTCACTGTGGGTTTGGTATCCCGGTACCAAGCTATTGGATTCAACCTCGCTAAACTCTTATTTTACGAAATCTTCGCTAAAAGGCTTCAAGAGTATGGATTGTGCGTGAAATGGCGTTGGGTTGGGAGGCAAAACACATGATTTCTGCTTGACTTGGCAAAACACATGACTTCTTCTTGGCTTGAAGAAGCCATCTGCTTCATCACTTCATGCCAGGTTAGGTAGTGACGCTTTTCTGAAAACGTGTTATGAAATAATAACTGTTTTCATCAACAGCACAAGAAGGTAGCACTTGTCAGGTCTCGTAGGGGGCTTGAAATAAAAAAAAAAATGGCGGTATCGTTGCGATGGCAACCATGGTAATAACGACAAAACCTGCGGAAATTGACGAAACACTCGTGTGTATAGGCAACATTCGAAGTTTAAGAACTTATTCTGTGTTCGATTCAAACTGTATATAGTTCGTTATGATAAACGTAAACCACGGAAGAAGCTTCAGCCCGAACGGCCGAATATGACCACGCTCTGAACAACGCTTTCCGACACGTTCTTGGAACACAAAACCGTGCGTTATACTTAGCTCCACTCGCAACAACGACCCGTTTTAAAATTGAACGTTGGATTAAAAAAAAAAAAACTTGATTAGCCAGTTCTGAACTTTTTAAAATTATTTTAATGTCTTAATCTGAATTGTGATATATTTTAAGCGATTAATTTTGTATTCTTTTCGTGATCAATTTGGTTTAAGTGACGCTAAATAGTTTTGATTCCAATGATGCTTTGCGTTTCCTGTTATACTTGAGGACAGCGCCCTCTGGCAGTAAATCGCTGAAAGTAGGTACTTTTTTGTTCAAAAGTTTACCATTGTCGGAGAAAGAGTGGCACTAAAGTGTCCGCGGCCTATCTTGAGTTTTCCGCAGAACGAACACAGATAATCGATTGTACGTTTTTGGTAGCAGAGTGCCTTTTTGATATCCAAGATGGTTAAAAAAAAAACCAATGGCGGCCGTCGATTAACGCCGCCCCCTCCAGGAGGACGTAGCCGCTCATAAAATGCTTGCAGAACTCAAGATACGCCGCGCACATAATACCTATATATTCTTCTATACCCTGCTTCATGCTCATAGAACATTGTTGCACACGAAGGTACTGCGTGTCAGGACTAATCATAGCATGAGTGGTATAGGTTAAAACAGCATGTTTTTATCGTGAGTTATCACGTGATTTCGATTCCCCGCTCAGGCATTCTGGCATATAGCCCAAAAGGCAACGTAAATAGGTTTGCGTCCGTATTTATTTAAAGGCCAAAAGGAAACATCCATATAGGCAGCATTTGACACGCACACTTTTGGTTTCAAAGGTCGTGGGTTCAGTTCCCTGCTCTGGCAGTCTAACATTTAAGTCTAAAAGGCAACGTAAATAGGTTGGCTTTCGGGTTTATTTAAACCTTCTCGATTTCGGTCATGTTTAATCTCTTCTCATCAACCGAGAGCAAAAACTTGACCAGAAATTCCATCAGAGTTGTTGGTGGCCGTATTGTGGCAAGAATTGACACTCGGTTGCTGAACAGGTCGGATGGGAGAGGAATTGCGGAAGAGGCGTCGCGACTCTCGAGCGAATTTGACTCGAATATACTACATAATGAAACATCTTTTGTGTTAAGGCCACGACCTGTGCCTCACGAAGCATGTTTGACTCGAATATACTACATGATGAAATATCTTTTGCGTTAAGGCCACAAACTGTCTCTCTCGAAGCGAGAGCAGGGTGTCGTGGTTGCCCGGGTCCAATGGCTTTGCACCGTCGTCGCCTGTTCGGACCCGCGTTCGGCAACACGGCGCCTTCAAATGAACACGCCATGGTGAGATCACTACAACACATCTGCAAAAAAAAATAGCATTACATTTACCTATACATCAACAGATGTGTCCCTTTTACACAACAGGAGCAACCTTGTATTTACCAAAAACCACTTTCCCGCTCCCCTTTTCCCCTTTTAAATCCCACCTCCCCGCACAAACATGCGCAATTTGGATTGGCGGTTGCCTCTATATTCTTGTCATTCTGAATGTGTGAAAGGGAAAAAAACGTGATGTCGAAGCTGTCAGGATGCTTGTCATCTTCCCCTCGGCCCCCCCCCCTCTCCTCTCTTCCCACCATAACCGGCAAAGCTGCATCCAAAGCGATGTTCGCCTCGGCGTTTCACACCTTCCCACCTGCCCATCATCAAGGGCCGCAAAATTCCAGGTGAGCTGGCACGTAGACTGGCACCTTCCTTTTTTTACCTTTCTCCATTTTTCCCCATCCACGTGGCGTGCCGCACGTGCTACTTAATTAACGAGCTACAGCTCTCCGTTCGTGAGCTGTCACATGTGTGGAGAATAGCCCTTTCCTGACCCCCGTCAACGCTAGACGCCCACGACGATGCCGCCGCCGCAGCCGTCTTTTAAAGAAGGTACTAAGACTAAGTGAGGGGGGGGGGGGGGGGGGGGGGGGAGGTGTTAACATCCAGCCTTGTTACGCAATGCTCAGATTTCCTTGCTTGCTGAACGAGCGCAAATATACGGATGAAACAAGATCGTAAACCTTGTTTTTCTCACTCGGAAATTTTAGTTGGTTTCGGTGCCTTTTATTTATTGAGGTAGAAAGTTTGGGGGCTAATGTTGTGGAGCCATAACGGAAGTTTCTGTTTGGGCAATGAAGACAAACAACGGAACACGGTTTCGTTTTGTTCCGCGTTTTGTTATTCGGCTATATAGGGTTTGAAGCGGAACGATCAGATTTGCCTGTAGTCACAATTGAAACGTAGCGTTTAAGTGGATGTAGCTATGGTTTTGCAAGACTGTCCCCAGATGGCGTTAAATGACATCTCATTTTGTACTGCATTCCTCTTTCCGACTTTGAAACAGGGATGAGTGCAAGCTCCTATGGAGCGAAAATCAACCGAACAGCGTGCGAGATAAAATATACTAAAACAAAACCCACACACACAAAATAAAATAAACTACATGCAAGAATTAAAATGGGGTACAGTTTACGTTCGTCTTCCGCCAGATGGCGTCATCTGTAAATTTGCGTTCGGCATTTTGTTTGTTGTTGTTGTTGTTGTCGGTTAGGTTGTGTTAGCGAATATACTCTAAAGCATCATTAGACACCGGACACCCGAATTACATTATAATACACGGTGGTCCACAAAAAACTGACAACCCAAGATTTTCTAAGGCCCACTTTTCTAGTTAGCACCCCTCAGAACCAGGAGAGGACAGAAATCTTCTCTTTTCATGAGCGTTTATTTCTGTTCTCTCCTGGTTCTGAGGGAGTGCTAACTAGAAAAGTTGGCCTTAAAAACTCTTGGGTCGTCAGTTTTTTTGTGGATCACCCTGTATACAGAATGATTTTATCTCGTACACAGAATGATCATCAAATTAATAGTTAAGCCCTGTGATGCCATCTATAGTCTGTTCCATATTATGCTTTCAGGAAACAGACAGTATGACGACATGTTTCTTTTCACTACAAGTGCAAAAACGCGTAAATATCCCACTCGTAGGCTCCAACAGCAACTGTGTATTGTCTACAAGTGCGACAGCAACATGTTTTTGCACTCATGGTGCAAGAGAACGTGGCGTCATGCAGTGAGTTTCCTGCAAACATAATGTGGAACAGAGTATAGTAGTGGTAAACAAAACTAGTAATGGTTTCTAACATGTTAAAATGGCAAGAGTCCTCTAGTATGAAACTCTCCTAAACCTATCGTGGTTTTTTTTTTTCACTTTTACCGAATGAAATTTAAATCTTCACTTTTTAACGGAGGAAATCTTATCTTACATGTAAATAAACATCATCTAACAAATACTTAAAAAGTAAGAAGGTATTCATCCAAACTGGTAACTGATCAAATACAAGAAAATGAATAAGTACCACCATCAGAAGGTCATAAATGATGTTATTAACCCAGCCTTGTAAGTGACAGGTATCCATGGATAGAAACGGAATCGAATTCAGCTCGAAAAAAGTCAGGAAGCCCAAATAAATACCTCTTCGAACAGTAACGACAGTATTAAGAAGTCACGGTATAAAGCCGGGGGGGGGGGGGAGGATTGAGGATTAATGGATTGACCGGTTTTTTACAAAAAGTTTATTCTGTTTATTCCAACCAATTTGGGGTTAGTATGATGAACGAAATAAGCCAAAAACCCAATTCTGGACGCCATTTCGGTCAGCCATTTTGCATTTTTTGTCAACGGTTAAAAAAAATCGAGTACATACGTCATTCAGCCTTATTTCAAACATTATTTCTACCAAATTTCATGTTCAATCTAATGAATAATATAAGCCAACAACCTTTTTTTGGACGTCACTTCGGTCAGACATTTTGGATTTTTTTGCAACACTTAAAAAATCAAATTCATAAGTTGTTCAGCCTTATTAAAATTCTATTCCTACCATATTTCATTCGAGTCCGTTCATGCATTTGGCCTTAACTGCGGAGCAAACAGACACGGCTAAAATACCAAAATTTCTTAAACTGGGGAACGTTTGTTTCACGCACTCGATCAATAGTCCGGAAAATTAGCTATCAGTTTAAATCACGGATTATTTTCAAGTTGTATTTGTATTTTTTGCAACGATTTGTGTTTAAATATCCTATGGAAGAAAAACTACCAAATCCGCCGTCTTTATTCGATAGATTCAGCGTTACAAACCATCTAGAAGAGCCGATGAGTCCGATGCTTCATCAGTGACATCACGGCAAATTAACTGTACGTTTAAGAACAACTTTGATTAGCTGGGACATACTTGTTGTAGAGTTAGCATTGAAAAACACCCCTCCCCCCCCCCCAAAAAAAAAAAAAAAAACACACACACACACGTCTTTAGTAGTTTACCTCCATAGCAGCACAATCCTTTTAAATTGCACGTTTCATCGTTTTTAAAATTTAGAGAGTAGGTTTATGATAAATTTGTAATACCTTACTGGACGTCACTTTTTCTATAGCATATGTCTTTCCAGCTTTCATTGAGAAGGCTTTATCGTTTTAGAGGGGAAAAGAAAGGATTGCTGAAATACTGAAAATTACCTTTGAGGGTACAACAGTCATCGATTAACACTTCAAAATTCATCGCAAGAACATGGACATACCTGAAAGACAGAAATAAAGGTAACAATTAGTTCAAATGTCCAAAGCATTCAGCAAAAATAGAACATGCTTGCAGCCTGTACTAAACATTACAAAATGGTAAAATTCAGTTACGCACAGGTTTCCACCGTAGTTCACTATAGAAAACCAAATGTGTGTTGTAGAACACAGAGGATTGGCTATTGTTTATTGTTAACATACACAAAGTTAAAGTGAATCTATGTAACTATATATTTCGTTGGGTCGAACTATAGGCGACGGTCGGTAGACGGGAAAGCAGCCATTGTGACAGCCAACCCAAATGCAGCAATCATTGCCATAGGTCAAGCATGTTCATTCTTTTCACGGCAGCACAGAAAAAAGGGGAGCACGTTCATTCTTTGCAAGATAGCAGTGAAAAAGGTGAACGTGTTTATTCTTTGCAAGGTAGCAATGAAAAGTGGCGAACGTGCTTATACTTTGCCAGGTAGTAATGAAAAAGGGCGTTCATTATTTGCGTGGTAGCAGTGAAAAAAGGCGAACGTGTTCATTCTTTGCAAGATAGCAATGAAAAAGGGTGAGCGTGTTCATTCTTTGCAAGGTAGCAATGAAAAAGGCTAACGTGTTTATTCTTTGCAGGGTAGCAATGGAAAAGGGGGAACGTGTTCATTCAATGCATGGTAACAATGACAAATGGCGAACGTGTTTATTCTTTGTATGGTAGCAATGAAAATGGGAGAGCGTGTTCATTCTTTGCAAGGTAGTAATGAAAAAGGGTGTTCATTATTTACGTGGTAGCAGTGAAAAAGGCCGAACGTGTTCATTCTTTGTAAGATAGCAATGAAAAAGGGTGAACGTGTTCATCCTTTGCATGGTAGCAGGGGAAAAGGGCGAACGTGTTTATGCTTTGCATGGTAGCAGGGAAAAAGGGCGAACGTGTTCATTCTTTGCATGGTAGCAGTGAAAAAGGCCGAAGGTGTTCATTCTTTGTAAGATAGCAATGAAAAAGGGTGAACGTGTTCATTCTTTGCATGGTAGCAATGAAAAAGGGCGAACGTGTTCATTCTTTGCATGGTAGGAGTGAAAAAGGGCGAACGTGTTCATTCTTTGCATGGTAGGAGTGAAAAAGGCCGAAGGTGTTCATTCTTTGTAAGATAGCAATGAAAAAGGGTGAACGTGTTCATTCTTTGCATGGTAGCAGTGAAAAAGGCCGAAGGTGTTCATTCTTTGTAAGATAGCAATGAAAAAGGGCGAACGTGTTCATTCTTTGCATGGTAGCAGTGAAAAACACCGAAGGTGTTCATTCTTTGTAAGATAGCAATGAAAAAGGCGAACGTGTTTATTCTTTGCATGGTAGCAATGAAAAGGGGCGAACGTGTTCATTCAATGCATGGTAACAATGAAAAATGGCGAACGTGCTTATTCTTTGTATGGTAGCAATGAAAATGGGAGAGCGTGTTCATTCTTTGCAAGGTAGTACTGAAAAAGGGTGTTCATTATTTGCGTGGTAGCAGTGAAAAAGGCCGAACGTGTTCATTCTTTGCAAGGTAGCAATGAAAAAGGCGAACGTGTTTATTCTTTGCATGGTAGCAATGTAAAAGGCGAACGTGTTCATTCAATACATGTTAACAACGAAAAGGGCGAACGTGTTCATTCTTTGCAAGGTAGCAGGGGAAAAGGGCAGGGTGAAGGGCATTGTCGATTATTTGTAACAGTAACAAACAAAATACTACGGCATGCATTGTTGACTGGGCCCCAAAAGAAGTAAACGCTAGCGCGTCAACAAAGCGGTGCAGGACGACAACATGGCGTCCTACCAGACGGCCCACGTTTTTCGGGGAATCGTCTGGTTTACATTATTTTGTTAGATCGAGCACAATTTAGGTTCAGGAAAACTTAGTTTGCGAACTGCATCCCATTAAATCAAGCTTTCAATTCAAAGAACGACAGCGACTGATGCGCCCATCGCCATGGGAACCAACGCTCAGCCTCAGGTATTGACTGACGGCCGCTTGTCGGTCGGACGTGAAATTCTTGGACCACCGCAAGACGAACTACTGCGAAAGCATTCGCCACGAAGGTTTTCATTAATGAAGAACGGAAGTTAAAGGTTCGAAGGAGATCCTCCCCCCCCCCCCCCCAGTTCTAACCATAGATGATCTAACCACACAACTTCGAAGCCTTGATTATCGCTGTGTCTTCGCGAACAGCCATAATCGATAACGTCCCGCGGTGACAGATATAGGAGTTACAGTAACAGCACCTTCCGAAACCACCAATCCGATACATCAAAACTTAAGACTGTTGCAGACAGTTTGGTACCTCCAACATACAGCGTTAGATAGAGGCAAGAGTTCAACGACCTGCTTCTCCACGTGCTTCTACCGATTATTTTTTGATTCGCATAAGCCTGCTTTTCCTCCTTCGTTCAGAACGAATCTTTTGAGCGAAAGCTACGCCATCTTCGACGTGACAGACGACTCCATCCAGAGTTAGAAATCTAGGTTAAAAATACCCCTGGAAAAAATACCCCGGAAAAAATACCCCGGAAAAAATACCCCTGGAAAAAATACCCCCGGAAAAAATACCCCCGGAAAAAATACCCCTGGAAAAAATACCCCCGGAAAAAATACCCCCGGAAAATATACCCCCGGAAAAAATACCCCCTGGAAAAAATACCCCCGGAAAAAATACCCCCAGAAAAAATACCCCCAGGATACATACGCTCAAATTTTTTTTTTTACTGTGAATTAAAGTAGATTGAAATCAGTGGTGGATTCAAGGCAAAAGCCCTCAATGCCCCTCCTTTTCTTCCATAAAATTCTGTGAACCTTTTTATTTTGCTTTTCTTTGTTGTGTTCTATGGGTGCACGGAAAAAAAAAGCCTCGAAAAAAAAACTTGGAAAAAAGTTGATAAAAAAAAACATGGGAAGTGGTGATGAGAAAAAATTGTCCTCGGTAGAGATAATTCGTGAAATCACGAAGTTTCCACCATATACTGAAATAGAAAGGGGATGGGGGGGGGGGGTTACGTCGAGAATCATAAATTATCTACAAATTCCGTAACTGGGGAAGGAGGGGGTGAAATATTGAATTTGATCGACTAACAATATTCCACACCACCTTCTAATTCAGTTTTGGTGGAAACATCGTGATTTCACGAATTTTATCTTACCGATCGCAACTTTTTCTCCTCACCACTTCCCCGGTTTTTTTTTTCATCAACTTTTTTTTTCCGTGCACCCATAAAACACAATAAAGAAGAGCAAAAACAAAAGGTTCTCAGAATTTTATGGAAGAAAAGGAGGGGCATTGAGGCTTGCACCACAAACCTTTTGCCTTGAATCCGCCACTGAGTTCAGACTACTTTAATTCACATTTAAATATTTTTGACCGTATTTAATCTGGGGGTTTTTTTCCAGGGGTATTTTTTCCGGGGGTATTTTTTCCAAGGGGTATTTTTTCCAGGGGTATTTTTTCCGGGGGTATTTTTTCCGGGGGTATTTTTTCCAGGGGTATTTTTTCCGGGGGTATTTTTTCCGGGGGTATTTTTTCCAGGGGTATTTTTTCCGGGGTATTTTTTCCGGGGTATTTTTTCCGGGGGTATTTTTACCTACCACCAGAGTTAGCCACGTTTTTCGTTGACATTAGGACAGTTAGCATTTTCAACGTTTTCTGTGATGTGGTTCAAACGTTGCCGCAGAACCACTTGCAAATCGAGATTAGCCTTTCTTTGTTGATGCAGTGGTGAATTCTGCACTTCGAGTCGATCTACCAATTTTTTTTTACCCAAAAATCACCCAAAGAGTGAAAATAAGCACTATCTTCTCCCTCCCCGTCAGTATGATACTTCAGTGAGGATTGGTTGCTAGGACATTTTAATTAAATTTCGAAATAAAAGTGCAATAGGCCTACAATTTTCTTTTATTTGCTGCCGCACGATTCCACAAACTACAGTGACTCTGATGGCGAAACCAATTTTTTTTACCCCTTACATTACCCTTATCCTGTAACGTACCCAGGAATTTTGTCTGGGAAAGGGGGGGGGGGGGCGAGGGTGAGCGAATTTGAATTCAGAATGGGGTCCGCTAATTCGGCTAAGGAGTGTAAGGAGGCGGGAGGGGAAGAGGGGGGGGGGGGGTTGCATGAGTCCCTCAAACCCCTTCTAAAACCACTAAGTTTCAGAAGTTTTATGCCTTTAAAACGGTTACAAAGTCAATTCAGAATTTTACATTTACAACAAACACCTTGTGCTAATTTCGTCAAAATTTACTCTGAACTTCTGGTGGGGGTTGGGGGGGGGAGGGCGAGGCATTTGCCCTCTTCCGTCCTCTTTAGCTCCTTTCGCATTCAAGAATCTTGAGTGGAAGGGGAATGGGGTGAAAAAAAATTGGAATTCACAATGGGGGACCAAGAATTCAGCTAGGAGTGTAAGGAGGGGTGGGGGGGGGGGGGTCCATCATCCGTCGGACCCCTGTAAAATAACTTAGTTTCGGCAGTTTTATGTCTTTAAAACCTTCACAAAGCTTATTCAGCAGGGGTGGATCCAGAATTCTGTTAAGGTGGGTGGGGTGCTCTGCCAAATTTCGGCGAGTACTTGACTGACATCCTTGAATGTATCCTAGGTACAGTCCGCCAGTCCGCCATCTGTATGTTTATCCTAGGCCAGTATCCTAGGCCAGTCCGCCATCTGTACGTTTACAGGGTTTTAATTAATTTCCGTAGAATTAATAAACATGCTACAACTCTGTTTTGTAACCAACTACCACACTAGGAGTGAATCTAATAATTTTGTCATTCAGCCTAAAGTTACAAAAGTAAAACTGCATAAATGCAGCTAGGCCACTTCCTCGGAAGCAAATTTTACAATAACATACCCAACTACATAAAAGATATTACTGAAATTCATCGTAATTCCAGAAATACCTGTTTCGGTGGCTACTGGATATCAGTACTGTGGCCCTGGAAAATTTATTTAAAACTATAATCTAAAAAATAATTTCAGCACTATCAGTTGTTTTGATTTTCTTTGGTTCTTTGTAGCATGTTTATTTTGTTTTTACTGTTGTTATTATTTTTTCTACGGTGCACCTTATAACTTTGCATTTTTTAATAATAATGGTAATAATTGCATTTGCTAAACCATGCGCAATGGCTATTTGCCGTGACGTCACCATGAGTTAGCCAATGACGAACGAGAACAACGGCTGTTTGGCCGTCTGATTGGACTAACCCAATCACGTGATATGCACGTCACAGCAAACAGCCATGGCGTGTGGTATAATAATAGTAACTTTTCAGTTGTAAAAATATAATACAAATAGTAATTTAAAATACCCCAAAACATCACTTATTAAAGATTCCAGCCAAGCTTTTCGGCCGTAGGAAGTCGTGATATCAAACGCCAAGCTCTTTTGCCAAGCTAATCCCACCGAGTAATAGTTCGAAGCTTAAATGAAATATGAAAATTGCTTACTGCGCAATTTTCAATTATTTCATTTAACGTTTGAAGTATCAGTTGGTGGGATTAGCTTGGCGAAAGTGCTTGGCGTTTGATATCACGACTTCCCACGGCCGAAAAGCTTAGCGGGAATCCTTAACAAGTTTTGTTTTGGTGTAGATATCAGATTTTTTGGTCCAAATTGATGAAATCCATTTTTTTTCTTAGTAATTATGAGATGGAAACGCCAATCTAGTTTTCTGGTCCATTTCTTTTTCTTCTCTCTTTTTTTGGGGGGGTTTCGTTAGATTTTGAGGACAGCAATCACCTGTTTTTCATTTGATTAGCATTATGATTATTATTGCAGTATCTCCTTGCAAACGCACGAATTTATTTAATTGTCAGTTTGGTATTGTTGCATGAAAACAATGTTTAAAACAATGTAAAACAATCAATTTGGACCTTTGGAGCTCCCTAAACCCTGAACCACTTGACCAATTAGAAAAGTCCATATGAAAAGGACACATCTCCAGAGGAATACCTGTAAAATGAGCTAAGAACCAGCTTTATTCACCGCATGGAAGAATTTATTTTCGTGGTACAAAAAAGGGTTACCAGTAGTAGTTAGTAGTAATTAGGCAAATATCAACGTTATTCACGTCTTTTTTCAACAAGAAAACGTTAAGCTATGGGTCTAACAGTGACTTTTATGTTGTCAGGCGACCAAAGTCTCCTGATCAAACAAGTTTCAGCCTTTTCTGTCGCATTGTTATTTATCCTCACATGCCTGAAAACAGCCAAACTCCCTTTGCTGTAAAGACACAACGTGTCTAGCGGTCGCCATGCTCAAATATACATCTGGATGTTATCGTTTTATCTTGGCGGGCGACACACTAGCGTGTGTCTTGATAGTAATACAAATAATAATAATAATAAAAATGGTATTAAAAATAGCTAATAAAAATTGTAATTTTGCATTTGCTAACGGTGGTAATAATTTTATTTCTCCATTATTGTTATTATTATTTTTTTATACAGTACACCCAAACTTTGCATATGTTGCGTAAGTTGACATTCGCAATTCTTGTGTTTTTTGTTACTTTTTATTATGGTAGCCAACACGCCACACGCGAGAATGAGCTCTTGTGGGGTGAGGGCACATACGGAGTTTTGTACCGTTTGCCTTGTTCAATAAACCAATAGCTTTCAGTCAATTTCTAGCAGAAAAGTTACGATCTAAAATGCTTTTCGGTCAGAAATCGTGAAATAACCTAAAAGAATCTGGAGAGGGGGGGGGGCATAGCTTTGCAAGGACGGTTAAAATATGCGATT
>JAHWFP010009001.1:0-13501 GCA_023313725.1 Lithobius niger
CTTGTTTATTATTGCCCTACTAAATTCTCGAAATTTTATTTCCTACCTCTCAGGTGTTTATTTCGCCACCCCTTCTCCTTCCCCTTACTATCCTATAGAGCAGTGACATTTGCCGCCATATTGGCACCAGTATGGGTTTTAGAGGGCATAACTACAAGGTGCACTACATAAAAATGGAGGGAAAAACAACGGAAGAGCGGATTTCTTAGGCTTAAATTAACGTTGTTTTATCCAACAACAAAAATGGCGTGTTTTAGGTCTAAGAAATCACTCTTCACAGCATCGGCTTCAGTATGACGCCCTTCTGTTTCTCTCTGCAGTGCCCCTTGCAGCTAACCCATTAAGGCTCCAGCATAGAGTTATATACAATAATACTACGTTGAGTCACTGCCCTATTCCTCCTTCTACCCCAACTCCCCCCTTCATTCTCTTTGCTGCCCTGGCCAGTCAAGGTCAGCCACAGCTGGGGGCCAGTACTTGGGGGAACAAACCTCAGGCCCCCTCATCCTCACACCAATCTAGTCCGTTGCCGTGTACAAAGACTGCTTCTGCTTCCAAAAATGACTTCGCCTGTGTATGATGACGAATCATTGAGATAAGCGACGGAAGGGTTACGTAATTCTCGCTATTGTCCTATCGGAGAACTTCCGTGAACGTAAATGAGCCCCGGCTGAAGGCCACACAACCATGGAGCGGCGAATATTTAAAGCAGTCGAAGGAGCTGTCAACCAGGCCCTTAGGAACTCAGGAAGTGAACAACGGTAGGATACGCCATTATTATTATTTTTTTTAAGTAATCGTAAACTTGATTTTAATGTTTTTAATCCGTTTTGCCCTGACAGCGTTTGCAGATTGAGGTAGCCTGTAGTCGATATAATTATAAACCAAAGCCTCGTGATGTTGTTGTTTGTTCGGATTCGTAATCAGTGTCAAGATTGTCAGTGTTGTGCAGGGAGAGAAATGAAACCGAAACTTACGCTAGAGATGACACTAAAATGAAATGAAACTGAACAGTAACGTGCACAGACCCCGAGAAGTTACCCCTAAGCTTTTAAACTGGAGATATTTTTTTCTTGCCCACTCTTTTCTCCCTTTCTCAGCATTTCTTCCCCCCCCCCCCACCCCCTTTTTTTTGGGCGTTTTAGGCACCATCATAAAATACGATTGGGCCGGCAGCAGGACTATAGTCGTATTTTGTGACGAGTCCCTGTGGTTTTAGACGTTTTTCTCCGGCACCGTCGCACCACAACTTTGTCGGCACAGAAAGACCACTTTTTTTTTTAACAAACAGGCATTTTGCAAATTTTGCAGAGGCAATGCCCCCCACCCCCTCCCGGGTACGCCACTGAAATTGAAAGAGAAATTATCTAATCGAAAATTAATTAAACCAGGATACATCCGTAAGATCAGCTGATGCGCGTGGACAGGGGCGGACTGGCAATAGTGCCCCAACGGCCATTGGCCGGTGGGCCAACTGGCTGGGGGGCCACTTGAGACGTTTTTTTTTTTGTGTACGTTTTATGGTAGTAAAAAAATTACTACTCCCGTTGGTGGGAAAAGGTTTTGCCCTTTGGTTAAAAAAAAATTTTGTTTTTACGAAAATGGGGGTGGGCTCGAGGAGATAATCGTTGGTCTTATAACGCCGAAACTCGTCGCATTCGTTTCTAATAATTCGCCTGGAAAACAATAGTCTGGTTATCGAGCTAGCAAGTAGCACAACGATTATCCGTCCACCCCCTGACATACACACAGACGAAAAATAGACTATATGGCAGATATACTACATCGTTCTCATCAAACTGTTTTAATTTTACCCACGTCGGGCATACACCGTAACCGTAATGCCACGCCCACGTAGCTCATTCTGGTGCAAAGCGCAGGGCTGCTGACTCTGCTTCGGCTAACTAGCCTGCCTGGGTCGGCGCGGCGCCAGTAGGGCCGTAGAACCTGGAGGGGTAATATTACCCTAAGATCCCCTGAATCAAGGGAGTAAAAAATGAAAAGGAACTTGTCGATTTCAATTGTGGCCGCTTTTCTGCAACACACCTCAAGTTCTTTTGGACAAAACTGAATAAAAGGTTTCTTCATTTTTTCAGCTTTCGACGCTCCAATTTTTTTTAAAACTGCAGCATGTTGTTGCTTTAAAATGTGGAAGTTTTTGGCAATAATAACTTTAGGCCTAGTTGTTTGGAATAAAACTGAGTAAAGGATTTCTAAATTTTTCACCTTTTGATAGTCCATTAAAAAAAATTTTCTGCCTCCGGCAGCTGGCCCTACTACCCATACTTGAACATAGCAGTTCATCGTTAATCATTATAGCTTAAAAGTACAAAATGTCAACCCTTCAATGGCTAGCTGTGGGATTGTTTAGATAATTCTAAACTGAACTCAGTTTAATTTAATTTGGAAACAAAATGTCTAAAAAAAACATGATGTAGTCAAAATTAAGTTTTTACGAAACCTGCCATCCTGAAGAACGACTAAGAAAAATCACCAAAATTTGCTCTGTTACGCTATTTTAGAGCTCGGTGGAGGCCAGAAACAGGTACTAAAACAGCGTAAAATGCTCCAGCTTCTGGGGCTCCGCCCCGGTCCACGCTGGGGGAGCTCACAGCGCTCCCCCAGACCCCCTAGCTGAGTTTTACAGCGCCGGTGCGGGCGGTTCCCCCCCCCCCCCCCATAGTAGTGCCCCCTTGCAGATCTGTGGTCTGCGTCTTTTGGCTGCCAGTCCGCCTTTGCAAACTACACTTGCAATATTGGTACTAATAGCTTCAAAACCTTGTAAAAGCTCATGTCATGGGGGTCTGAGAAGCTGAGGCTTTTTTTTTTTAGAATGTTGACTGCTGAAAGTGTCATTTTGAGGTTCCAAAATGAGTTTTTCTTCCAGTTTGGTCAGTGTTTTTTCGTGACGTGACAATCACTTTTCGAATCACGCCACACTTTTCGAAGTGGGCACGCCACACTTTTCGAATCACTCCGCATAGTCATTAGTCAGGCCTCTAAATTATTTAAACAAAGATTTTACTGATACGTAATGTAACAACACTACTTCCTTTTTTTTTTTTAGTTTTTCTTTTAGCCCTCTGACTCAAAGCAAAATGCATTCTGTGTATGCTACTTCTAAAAAAACAAAAAAACAAAAAAAAAAAAAGCTGCAGAAAAAACGTGAAATTTGTAAAAATTAGTATGCATGCATTACTGTTTGACGTTTAGTGTTGCGTAAAGGAAAAAGTTGCTTAAGAACCATTTATACGAGCTACTACTAATAAACCATTTCCATTATTGTACATCCGGTAGAACTTTTTTAATGAACAAAATACGAATAAATAATTTACTTCAAAATTATGTGTAAAACGGCTTCACGTCACGTGGGAAACCATATATTATTTTCTTTTATTGGTTGGGGTGGGGGGGGGGAGGGGTGCAGAGGTGTGTGACGGGAAACCATTATCACTCGTGAAGTTAAAAAAAGTCAGAAAAATGTAGCAATTTGCTGCAAAACATTGGACAGTTTTTGTGTTTGAAGACATTTCATGTGAAACTTGGGATAGGGAGCCATTTTTTGGGGCCGGGCCGGTGGGCCAAGTTGCTGCCAGTCCGCCTCTGCGCGTGGAGTGTTTTTTTTTTTTTAATTAAATAATTCTTACAGGTGACATAAAGTCAACGAAGACTTACATGTCAACAATCTATTTTAAGACATAATTCCAAACGCATAGACGTCAATAATCAAAACAAAATACATTTAGAAACTTACACAACAAATTCAGTTACAAGGACAAACAATAACACTGTTATTCCAAAAATTGTAATCTACCTGTAGTGATTGCTATATTTGATATATATTCGAGTCCTTGATATATTTTATCTTTAGCGTTTCGTTATTTAACCCAATAATTCCTGAAATGTTTCTGTTAATGCCGTATACCTATTGATTTTTTTATGATATTGTGGTAGTTCATAAAAAAATTATTATGAGCTGTAATTTTACCATATTTATTTCACCGTAAAATGGTAAATTCAACAATCTTTTTCCCCAGTTTGAATACTTTTGCCTTTCTTTCAATTTCATTTTAACTTTAAGTAGTTTTTTAATCGTAACAATGTGTTTTTTTTTAGGTTTTCAATAGGCAGAATTTTTAGTGAGATTCTTACATCCTGTAACTTCTGATTATTAGCAAATAAAGTTTTTAAAAATTATTTTGTCATTTTTGTGTTCTAATCATCTGTTATTCAGTGACTTTTCCGTGTACTTCTAATCCGTACAATCTTATTTGTTTTCAATCCAAGCTTTGATAAATCACTGTTTTTCTTTTTACAAAATAATTTAACAGGCTAAACCAATTTCTTGTTATTATAATTTAATATTTTGTAAACGGCATCTAGTTTGGTAGAATTTGCTTAATTCTATCTAAACCGAGTTTATGTGTGACTCAAATTGTCAGTTATAACCAGTTGGCAATCCTAGATATTGAGCAGACTTTACTTTTTTTTTTAAGAGTTTATTTTTTTCTTATTTTGGTAGGCCTATAACCTAATGAAGAGTTCCTGATTTATTTTTTCCTGTCTGTACTATATCCATGTGCGCAATTTTGGCTTCACTTACGTAAACTTGAGTATTCCAGCACCATTCTTGGATACGATTAAAATCATTTTGCAATTAAAAGGACATTCCTTCTCACTATTTTCGGGCATCCTGCGCGAAATAGCCTTTGCAACATTAATTAGGGTGAATGCAGCAATTCCGTTTCTCCACGAGGGAAAAAATAGGAAAATGAATGCCTTTGCCACATTTAAACGCGTCTGAAGCAATGTTGCAAACTGAGCCACACATGAGAGCCAACCCGGAGGAATGTACCTTTAATTTATCGTAGTTTCATAATTACAACCAGATACTTACTGAGCATCATCTGCAAATAATATTAAATCGCAATTTTGTAATCTCAATCAACGTCGTTAATATATAGCAAAAAAAGTAAAGGTCCTAGGACTGATCCTTGTGGAACTCCATACTTTCACTGTTTCTTTGCTTACGCTTTTATCAATTTTTCTAACGCACTACTTATTTTTTAAGTAATCTTTACTCTTCAACAACGCATTTTATTTTTTCTAAAATATTACTCTGTCTATTGAATCATATGATCGATGAAAACTAAACTATGTTTTATTTCATTTAATGCTTTGGCAACAGTTTCATTCAGTTTGTATTGCATCAATAGTGCCCTCACCCTTTTGAAATCCAAATTGTTGTTTTGATATGTCTTTAATAGGAATTTCATAATAGGAATTTCATAATTTTGTCAGCAAAAAATGTGAAAATTTTTTTTATTTACTCCTGGTAAAATTGAATTTGGTCTATATGGTATTTTTCCTTTTTTTTTTAATACATCGCTCTAATTAATTGGATTTTAATTTTATTAGGCGCACTTCTATTTGTATTATTTTCTGTACATATGAACATTTGCACAATTAATCCCAAATTCAACAAAGTCGTGTCCTGGTGTTTTCTTCTTTAATAATTTTGAATATATCGTCAAGTTCAGGTTCACAAATTTTGCGAGATTTATTTATTTATTTTCCCCACTTTCGGCTTGATTTCTGTAATTTGGTTTTAATTTCTCCGCTTGATTAGCTAAATTTTGGTTGAACTCGTTACTTATATTCTGTAGATTTGTAATTTAAAACTTTTTATAATAACTTCATCAATGTTATCCTTGCGTTTTAGTGTCAGTTCATTTATTGTTTTCCAAATTATCAAATTATCATTGCTACTGTTCTCGATTTTTTTTTAACTGTAAAAGTTTTTTTTTTTTGTCCCTACATCTGTTTACATCTATTTTCTTCCTGGTAAACAGTTTGCTATGTACTGTTATTTGTTCGGGCGATAACGACAACTTACACGTGCGTTTTCCCTGACTGTGTGAACACACCGTAAGGAATTTCGAATGCATGAGTGTACGCACATGTGGGCACGTCCTCCTTCCCTTTAACCCATATTCCTTTTTTTTAACTCTACATGCATTTTTTGTTCCTGCCTTTGCTTCCCCTCAGGGAGAGCTAAGTAGGCCTGCTCGTTGAGGGGGGGGGGGAGAGGTAGCGCCCCTGAAGCAAAATACAAAAGTAGCAAGGTGATCAATACATGCCAGTATATAGTTTGCTCCTATTTTTCTGTTTCTTCTTCACCTCTCTGCAGACGGTCCTGTCTTTTTGTGATTTGCGGACATTTCCACTCCTTCCCCCTTCCTCCTCCTCAATAACGAAACAGGCTTATTCCCCTTTTACTGACTTGAGGATTATTCAAATACCAAGTTAACGGAGGAACAAGCATTTCTTTTACCTTTTCCGCCACTGTGTCGACCAAATTCGGATCTTCCGATTCATCTACACTGGAGCTGACCTCTGACAGTGGTCCAGCATGGTCGGTTATTGGTTGCGGATGAATAACATAACAGCTTGATAGGATGTAGTGGGATCCCATGAAAGCCGGATGAGCATCCCAGTATTGAAGCTGGTACCTTGTCCAACATGATTCGGTCAGCAATGCAATTCACATCTGGATATTGCACCTGAGACCACTGCCAGGGGTTAATGGCAGTTGCTGTAACAAGGCATTATGCCCCGATCAGATCCCAGGTCGGTATAGTGGCAAAGTCTCAGGATTAGTAGAACTGCGCTGAAAGTACCCAGTGGACGCCTTGTTTAACAATAAAACGGATGAAAGCCAGTATAATGCCTGAATGGAACAATTATCATCCATGAAAAATCTCTTTAATTAGCATTAACAGTAAGACCAATACATTCACGAATGATTATTGACCGTTTCCAAAAATTTGATATTACTTTCTTTCAGAGAAGATCCAGTAACACTCGAAGACCTGCTTAAAGCTTTAACGATCATAACAGAGGCATATTCCCATTCGGGCTTGGAAACAGAAGCTGCCAGCAATATTGACTTCAGCAAAGCGGCTGTTCGATGGGCCTACACCTACCTCAAAATTGCCTTACACACGCATATGGTGCTTGAAGTTCTTGGAACATTCTGGAGATCGTCTCCCACCCTGGACGATTGGCACAATGCTCTTGCAAATTGCAAACTGCGAGTGTGTTGTGTCGGTGGAGGACCTGGTTCCGACTTACTTGCTGTTTCACTGTTTGTAAGAAAACAACGACTCCGCATCACTGGTGTCAAAGGAGACGTCATTGACCAGTGGAAAGAGTGGGAGGAGAATTTTGTAGCTGTAGCTGATAGACTTGATCCAGCGAGGATCATTCTACCGCTAAAGGAAGACGTCACCTACCAGACTTTCCAGTTTTATCAGGTACCAGATGAATCACCAGTGCCTTCCAAAACCTTCTCATCATTCTGGAAACAGTTTGGCACTTTAACACCTATCAAGCAAACTAAACACTGCGTTCCAAAGTCTTTATTGAGTGAACGTGACATCTCCCTTCGACACGACTAAGTTAGTCTACCCACTGCTCAGCCATCTAGTAGACAGAGCGAGCAGATGCACATTGAAAGTGATGTCCCACACCCCTACTCTTTGGAACCCTATTGAGTTTGCAGTTCTGATTGTAGCTTTGGAACTGTAGTTCTAATGGCTGACGTAACAAAGTACAGAGAGTGCGAATAGCCAAACTATCTTCAGAAGGACAAGTTTGGCTTGTTGGTTTTGGGAGGCATTAAGTGACTAATGTGTGATATAGTATCAGGCAGATACTATTTTTCAAAATGGCCACCAGTACAAAATGGCAGCTGTCAGACATTTTGTGCTGTTGGCCATTCTGAAACTTTTATCCCCATGACTTCATTATTACACTGGAATAATTTAGAACCTATCCTTAAAAAAATATGAAATATGAAATTTGCCGTTTTGAGTAGTAAGGCGTTCTTTAAATGTTTCTTTTTTTCCTATGAGTTTATGCAAATCGATTATGACCAAGAAATGTACGGCCAAAGTTTACAGGCAACTATATTATCTTCTCATCTCTACAACGACAAAGTTTGGTGCCATACATATAGGCGCCACTACCATTAAGTCGATTTATGGCAGTTCAATTCCTCTTTTTCAACCATTTAATGAACCGCCTTTTCCTTTGTGTGGCTCCAATGGAAGTGCCGTATTCAGGTGACGTGACATTTTGAATTCCAACTTGTAAGTCATCAATACTCGTGAGCGCCGTGTGGCACATCAAATAGATAGAAGTGTAACACTTGAAAACACACAAAACTTACACATTGCTTTCCTGCTTCACAATTAGGCAGGGGCTTCTGCACCTAAGTTGTACAAGAGTAGGCAAGAAAGAAACTTATATGTGTAGTGATGCATCTACGTTGGATGTCGTTATTTAGTTGATTTGTAGGTAAATACCATTCCATTGAAGTCTAGTTATTAGGAAATTTAAATTTTAAACATCTTATTTTGGCAAGATGGCATTACCAGTACTATGACAGCCACTTAGACCCGGGAAATGGTAACTAACCCCTCTCTTGTGACATTTCATAGAAATCAGTCATCATGAAAAAAATTTAGTACGCCCTAGACAGGCCCTCGGAGTATAGGCCGCACGGGAAACCTTCCGCTTTTCTGTATGGCTATGCTCCTGGACATGACCAATTAGTTTCTTGACTAATAAAAACAAATTGTTAGTTAATTTTGCCGACCGTTTTGCCACGTGATCATCCATTGTAAAATTGTCAGTTTTCGTGATATTAATTCGGAAATTTCATTTTATATTTCAACAGGAAGCTTCGTGGCCGAGAGAAACGGTTAGACAAGCCGACTTGGTAACTATGGTCAAGTTTGTGTCTGCAGTGGCTGCTGACAAGGACTTTTGTAGAGATCAGTTATCAGTAAGTGCAAGATGGATATGTATTGCGTAGTCCTAATGCTTGGTAGCTGCAATAACAAAAAGACATACGTTCCATTCATATATTAATTCTCTATTTTCAAGACTATTCCTAAAAAATTTAGAAGACTACTTAGTATTTACTACTTTTGGCTACGTGACTAGTTTCTATCCAATAATATCGGCGTTTTTCCCCAAACTGTTATCCACTCGGCAGCCATTCATTTCAACCAATCACTTTGTATATGAATTTCATTGCCGACACACAAACGTTTCTTGCACTGCGAAAAACTGGCTGTTTCTGTTTGGTTTGCATCCGCAGTTTAAAGGAAACAATTTTTAATTTTCGATCACTCTTTACAATTGGACTTTATCAAAAAGCGTTTGCTTCAGTTTATGCGGTTGTCAGTGTGCTAGAGCCAATGTGCTATTCAATTTAATCCCCCAATGGCTCTAGCACGCTGAGAACCCCATAAATGGGAGCAAACATTGTGGTGAAGACCCAAATTGTAAAGAATGGTCTAAAATTAATAATTATTTCCTTTAAACTAGTGTGAGTCTAGTCTAACCCAAAACATTATTTGTCTCCACGCTGCGGGTAACTTATTGGCAGTTTATGGCTATCACATGCTGTTAATCTGAAAAGATATTCACCAAATGATGAAACATGGACACTAAGGAACAAAAAGGAACTTTTCTGTGATTTCCCTTACCATTTTCCAATTCCCTGTAACCTGAAGACTGACTCCGGATAAAATTCTGCAGTTATTGTCACTGCCAGGTTCGCATGTTGGGGGGGGGGGCGCCCCCCCGCCTCTCAGGGAAAGACAAAAATTTTTTGCTATGTAATCCCTGGATTGCTATGCATTAAGTGTGAAATGCAACCATTTGTACGCGTTTCTTTGCACTACAGGCGTCCCCAGGGTACAGGAAAAGCCTCTTGTGGTGAGGACCTCCATGGGGATCCCCAAATTCCCGGCCACTGCTCTATTGATGGGTTCAGGGTCGGAAAAAAATCATGGTTTAAAAAACTTTATTTTTATTAATTTTTTTATTTGTTATTTAAAGTGGCACTATTTACTGATGAAAAGCAAATGAAAATGCCATGTGCCATCTAGCGGCAGTGATATTGTTAACCTGTAGAGCTTGCTTCCAGGTGCACGAGGTCGTACCAAATTTTCATTCAATAATTAAGGAGGTCGTGGCTTGTTTGTTTCGTTAAAAGAAATGCCGTTGTGCATTCCTTCGCTTCGTGCAAGCATGAGCTAGATGTTACTAGATAGCGCTAGATGTTGCCAGATTCTGGAGACTTTCAATGTTATAGTGCCACTTTAAGGCAAAATTTGGTATTTTTATTAATTAGAACAGTAATTTCATGTGAAATAAGCAAATATATTCAGCTGTGGATAGTGGTGTATCGAGTGTGTGTGTGGGGGGGCGGGACCAAGCCGCCAACATTTATTACATAGACTTAAGGATAAATGACTGTCCGGACAAGAAAAGATGCACCATTATACACTACTGGTCCTAGTATTAATGTTGTATTTATCATTATTATTTTTGTTATTGGATAATCCACCATAGAGCAGATCTATTTTCCAACATCCTTAACGTTTGTGATGCGATACCAATAGGCTCAAATAAAGAATAAAGGAAGAAACTATATAAAATACGTAGTAGCATTAAGGCACAATACTTTCCTTCGTTAGACCAATGATCACGCACGGAGAGAACACTTTGTTTGGATTGCAGATAAATGCAAGGTACAACTAGGAAAATGTTTGCCACTAACGCATAACATGGTGGTTCTTCCAAGTTTTCTAATCATGCATGGATTATAACTAGGACTATAACTAAATTCTATGAAGCAAAGTACACTTGCTAGTGTTGGTGGTAAAGTGGCAACCGTAATCTGATCCTGCCTCTACGTAACATAGAACTTCAATGGAATATAAAACATTCAATAGTGAATTATTACGTACTTGTAGTCCCCGAAGCCGTACTTTTTGTCAATATTGAGCGGGTTATTACCGTACCAAAATTTCAGCTAATTTTAGGCTAGCCAGAAATACATTCGGCCAATTTCGGCCGACGTTACTTTTGGCTAAATTACAGCTTAAATGTACTAAGTGGATAAGTTAGGATGTTTTTGCATTATGTGTAAAGCCATTATTGGTTTGATGAATATACCATATGTATAAATAGGAGTATTTATAGGTTGATGGAAACCCTAAAACTAGCCTAATTTTCGTCACATTGTATGTTGACGAAGTTTCATACCAGATTCAATTTTTCTGGGCTCATAGACGATCGTCTATCGTCTCTTATCAAGTTTTAATGCACCGATTTTACAATACGCTCATCATATGTAGAAAGGTTCCTGCTGAAATTGAATTAAATCCGCGCTCCCGTTTCACATAAGCTAAAAGGGCGGGAAGAGAGGGCAACACACCTGTTGCAATGTTAGCACGTTTCTTTATTTTCTTTCTTTGCAGCGCTGCAGCAAATGAAACTCATAGGCCTACATCATACCATCGTAACAAGAGAATTCGACTAAGAGATTTTCATGAAGCAGTTACAACAATCTACGGTTTCGCACTGAACGTTAAGAAGTTGGCACACTGTAAAGAATGCATTTTTAAATGTACAAATTATAAGTGAAATAGCATTGTTTTAACCTATATAAGGCTGAAATTATCGGCATATGCCACGGTTTTTTTTTGGCAGCTAGGCTAGGCTTCTGCCACAATTTTCGGCTTACTAAAAAAAATTTGGCGTGGCGGCTTCTGGGACTACTTACTTGACTCGCACCACTTACCAACAAAACAAAACATTCTGTAAACATTCAATCGTCTTGTGATGATACATTTAAGGATTTACACTAATTGTCCATTGATCTGTCATAGGTATTTCTGCAGCTGATGAAAGAAGGAGCTGTCTTGTTTGTACTCAGCAATGCAGGTGGGGGTTACACAGAACTGTTAACTCGAGCCGCTGAAGATGCAGGTCTAATTAAACTTGACCAGGTATGGTGAAAGTACTAAGCTGAGATACACTGTTTACATGACTTGTTGAAAATTAGCTAAGTGGGACAGATGTTAAACTGAGCTGAGGAAACGGGGAGCTTTAGTCTTGGAAACTTAAAGGTTGAATCAGGATTGAAGTACTTTAGGGTTGAATTAGGCTGAAAGAATTAGGCTTACTAAAGGTTTAAGAAGAATAGCGACCCTATTATCTAAGATCCTAAGCATAAGAACCAGCCAGCCGGAAGACTAATTAATTTAGCATGCTTTCACATGTTCTTTTATAGAGGTAAGGTTACCCCCGACAACCGCGAAATAACAATGGTATTATGGGTACTGTAATGGAAAGTTTTAGAAGTTTCCAGATACAGGAACCGGAAAGGAATTTAAAAGACATGAATTTGCTTACCTGTGGAAGATTATAGATGAGTGTATTTGAGGCATTTTTCACGTTTTTCAAGAATTTTTCCAGGCCTGGAATTTAATTTTCATTTTACAGGATGACATTTACAGGGTTTAAAGGACATGTACAAACAGTGTATTTGATAAATATCAATTTTAGGGTAGGTCCAAATGCTTGTTCTACACTGTGGAAGTCAGTTGACATCCGCTTAACATAGGCATTTTTAAATTTTAAACTTTGTACTCTATAATTGGACGATCTCCTAGTTTGTCGATTCCTATTCAATCATAAATTTAGATTTTAAACTGTACTCATTTTCAAACTGGTCTTGAAAATTTCAGTTGGACTTCACGTCCAAATTCCACGATTTGTTTATGCTGGTTTTGTTTTACTTTTAAGCTTTCTCATGAAGACGTGCAACTTGTTGAAGTGGAACGTTGTGCGATGAATTCATCTAATCTTTGCCGGACTCTGGTAATGCATCCTCAGAAAACAGCCAGATACTCGGCTAGCCTGTGGAGAAAAACTTCATCATCGCCAAGCACTTTCATCCACGAATTGTTACCAAAAACGGTACCTCTTCATCAATTGCCACCTTCAGAAAGAAATTCACTATCCTGCACACATCATCAGAAACCTTCCTTAACTATACTAGATCGGTCACTGGAAGGAGGTAACGTCGTACCACAGCAACCCCTGGTGACTTCACCAATTACCGACAGTATGCATCAAGGCTTATCAGATAAACAAATAATGTCATCGACAGTAAAGCCATCAGAAAACTTACTAACACCAAAATCGATTTCTGATTTCAACTCGGCACAAGTTTCAAGATTGAATGAAAATGATACTTGTGGTACCAAGGTATGTAGTATATCGTTTGAGGGAGAACAAATAACACACAGTGATTTTCAGAATTGTGAAATTGTCATTAACGAGAACACACCTAGCAATATTCATCCTTCATCAGTCCAATATTCCCCACCAGAATTGGGCTTAAACTTGATTCCATCTTCCCACCAATATGAATATTCTGTAAATACTCCAGCGGATACATTAACTAGTACAGTGTCAAAAAAACTTCAAGTGAGAATGGCACATATCGGTACGTTGCCGGAAAAACCTCTTGAAGATGAAAAAATGCCTTCAGTTCTGCCAACTTCATTCTCTGCAAAATCGATATCAGCTTCTCAATTTTACAGCACACCAGAAGTCAGCCAAGCAAAAC
>JAHWFP010009004.1:0-20504 GCA_023313725.1 Lithobius niger
TTTTTCGTCAAAATTTTTTCTTTTTTCGTCGAAAATTGTTCTTTTTTTGCCGAAAATAAAGTCATTATTAAAAATCGGCGAAAAGGTATTTCCGTGTTGCCAAATATATTTTTTTCCCCGAAATTACCTGCCTAACCTGCCGCGATGGCTGTGGCTAACCCTATAACATAAAAAACCACAACTAATCACAAATTCCTTCCAATTAGGAAAGCATATTTAACTTCTTCAATGTTAAATTTTGAAAGAATATTTGACTTCGCGAAATGGTATTCGGCGAAACGGTTGTACACCTACCAAACTTGATTGCTTTCGTAATGGGCAGATTACTTTATTTGTGGGGTGTGGGGTGTTAAATTTATCTATTTATGCATTGTGGCAAAGGGAAGTCCTCTATTTGCCACATAAGAGAAAAAAAAAGCCAATAGCTAGATAAAAGGAAAACTGGCCACTGTTGGAATAAAAAAACATTATAAATTGAACAAATAAAAAAACCCCTTTTCTGCCTACCCCTCCCCCATGTCAATTCTGTTGCAAATGCCTGATCGCCTCCCTACGCCACTGGTTCAGAAATGTTTTTTTTTGTCCTGGATATGACTTCATTGATATTGAACTGGACGTCCGATTGACACGATGTTTTCTGTACTTCCCGTAGTTTTTCTACATATTGCGTAGACCCAATTTGTACTATTTAATTCTTTCTCGTAAAAGAGAGCAAGCAGTTGTTGGTTTATTGGGTGTTCGCTTGTGGTGGGGGATTAGGGACGGGGGGGGGCTAAGCCATGATGGGCCCCATCAGGGACATTACAGTAATTCTTGGTGGTTTAGTATCAAGCTACTTGAAAGTACTTCGCGATCAGCATATATTTAAACATTGGACCTACCAATACTAGTTGAAAGCAACATTAATGCTGAACTTCTATTGTTTTAAACTAGAATCATGATTACTGTTGGATGATAGTATACTAAATTACGGAAGACCAGTAATTACACAAAAAAATGTAAGTAAAACAATCTGTCAGCATCTCCTATAATTCCTAAATGTACAACAAAACAGAAATAAAGGTTATTAAAAAAAAAAAAAAAAAAGAGTGTCGGCCGAAGAGATAAATCAATATTTATCTGCAGGAGGGGCCGGGTCTAATACATTTTAGAGATACAAATTTATTATAACATCCAACCTTATAAACTTCTCAAAAGCTTTTAACCCTCCCACCCACCCCCCTGCCCAAACCCACTTCCTAATTCTGTTATTCACTGCTAGAAAAAAAAAATGTTAACTGTACACGTTGGTACTTGTTTTGCTGGGTAACATGTTAGCAATCAGTTTGATACAAAAAAAAATACACTCGATTCCCCACGATCCACCTACCTTGAATGCAAAATCTCCCCCCCCCCCCCACCCCATGATTCAGCCGGCCACCCATGACTTCGTACGTATTGACTCTTCCCTAAAGTGGGCATAATCCAACACTGCCAAAGGCCTTTTTTAGTGAAAGAACGCTACATTTTTCATTAGGATTGAACGAAAATTTTAACGAGCGAACGGAATTTTTTTTTTCACTTATTATCTTTTATAACATTTATTTGCGGAGACTGAAAAAAAAAAGCATGCGCGGGGATGCTAAACCTGAGATGAATAACTCACTGTGCGTTACTAAACTCAGTATTCTCTGGCGTTACGACTATTACGGTTTTTCGATCAGCGTCCTTTGGGTATCGCGGTATCGGCTGCTGATCGAAAAACCACATTACTGTGAACGCAAGTACAGCTTAATGTCGTACTAGCACTAACAGAGTAGTCACTTTCTTATTGTACATTTTTTTTTAGTTTAATAACCAACTAAGTTAAAACGCAATATTTTTTATTCAACGATCAGAAAAAAAGCCACGGGGGGGGGGGGGGGAGTTCTTTTCTGTGTGAGATCTTAAGCTTTCTTTTAAGCTGTTGAGTTTTCGTTAAGAATTAAAAACAAAACTATAAATAATATTTAACTTAACTAATCTAACCATGTGTGGTTCGGGGACAGCTTTGGCTTGTAGCGTTCTTCTCACAACTCCATCGTTATAATCTCCGCAAAATGTGCCGAACACGTTTACTCCTTTTCTGCGTCATTCAATCCTAAATTGGCTACTTCTACATTCGGAAGGTTTTTTTTAGTATTACTAGGTAGTACATAAAACGGCGTAGATTCGTTTATCCTTTTCGAATAATTGCCACATTGTGGTACACAGTATCGCATTTGTTTGTTTAATTTTAGCGAAAACCGAAACCGAATAAACGGGAAGTGGAAGTGGAGGTTCTCGCGTAGCCTCGCTACCGGTCATGGTGCATGCGCTCTGGCTAAGTTGCTGTTTACTGCTTCCGCAAGTTTCGCTGTAGTTCCCGATTCCTACCGTCAACAACTAGATTTAAAATGCAATAAAAATGGCGCTGCTCTTCGAATCAAAAGAAACAGCTTTTAGAAAATTGATATTTGGACATACTAAACCTACGTTTGCCGTTTTTTTTTTGTCTAATGTCTGTGTACGATGCCCTAGGGGCTTATTTCGTAATTATAAACCACTGGAATTCCCCTTTAACTGATTATTACACTGCTTTGAGCCCTACAACGCATTAACTGACTGAACTATTGTAACAATTTTAGCCTTTTTTATAATAAAACAATATGGGTATTTTAACAATGCATGGTACTGCAGTACACCGTGAGCCCCCACCTTCCCTTGCGTCCAGGGGAGTCACGGATTAAACAACATAATCTGGGATGTCGCTCATATCTTGATAACAGTGCACATAAACATTGTTTATGTTTCAGCAAGTTCAAGACACTGGGAGTAGAATTTTGAAATGAAAACCCACTACATACTGTGTGGACGTAGCTCGTGAACTCTGATGGAAGCGTTTGAAGTGTTTGCTTCCGGCGTGTGCTCATAAGCATACCGAATTCCACTGCACAGCCAGGCAGACATCATGGCTGGTGAGAAACCTGACAATGAGACTGAAAGGGAGAACAGGGGTGATTACAATTCTTTGCGTTCAGAATATTGAAGACCGGTTCCGTATATGGAAATCGTCCATAACCTGGTAGCGTGGTTACCGGGACAGTTGAGGGACCAGAGGGACGGTCAAGGGAGAAAATTAAGACATTAAAATGGGTAACTACTGTATGAAGCTGGGACACTTCGGGTAGTTAACCGGGACGCCGTGGAACATTTTCCGTATATGCCAAGTTCCATAAAGACCTGTAGCCCCTTAAGGCTTCCAACAAAAACGGAATAATTCGACGAAGACTTAAGTATCGAAGGATGTCCTGGAATAGACTGGTAAGTTCTTATCCTTCAGCCACTTACTCTCGTATACATGAACTATGGTAACTGTTTGTGCTTGCAACATCAGCTCCGACGTCTTACCGTAAAGTTTGTGTGGTAAGAGTGTATCGCAGAGTCACTCGTACGCAACCCCCAAATTGAAAATGGGTGCCGCAGCTTCTGCGACAAGTGTCTGTTCCGTTGTAGGACAACGGAAGAGAATGTTGGAATATTTTTGCATTCTATAATCATATTTCTAGAATGAAATAATTCTTAAGGTTATCTATCTTACTAAATTAAAAAAACTCACCCAAAGTGAAGAATATTTAATCCCGAAAATACAGGTAACCGGCATATGCAGTGGTAAATTGAAGACGGAGAGAAAATGGACTTGTTTATCGTTACCGTGACATAAAATTGTGAGTGTAGTAATTTTTTTCTTACGAAGGTGATTGCTTATCACCGAAAATTAAAAAAAAACTTTGGCTGTTGGTTCTGCACGGGCGGTAAAATGTAAATTTTCCCTCCGATATTTAATCCCGTTTTGTTGGCATTTGCAGCACCAATTCACAGTAAGCCCGGAACATGGCATCCAAACAGATCGACATTGTGGTTGTACAAAACTAAACGACTTGGAAATTTCCCGGTGCAGGGGGAGGAGGGGGTCCGTGTAAGCAATTGCTAACACGTTGTCGCTCATCATTCGAACTGCCTTGTGCATTACACAAGAAGGGAGAAGGAGCAGGGCCAAGCGTACTACTCATAGTCAGCACATCGATGTTCCAAGAGAAAATGGAGGCGGAACCAAATTCCAGATGCTACATCCCAGCCGTCCATGCTTCATATGAATTAGCACTTCTGTTGTTGGGGATACAACTGGAACCCCAACACAAACACCATCGGACAGTCCGAAGAAGAGCATCTGTCAGGACTATCATGTCATTCTTAAACCAAGGCATCGAATGCACCCTACCAACCCCCAATGGGACAAGAGGAGCTACAAAGTCCACCAAGCCCGATCAGGCAATGCCGAAATCGGGTTGTGAGAAGGTCAATTTCCCCCGAGATTGATTCCATTAGCATCTGGAAAGGGCCCGATCTAGATTTAGACATCTTGATTTAGAGTGTGACTTGTGAATTAGGTTCAGTGTCACCAGCAGGGACAACAGGAGTTGGGAACCACCAAGCAAACAATCACCCATACAGGAATGGCCCGAACATTGCTGGCGTGTAGATCAGCCAAGATGGGTTTTATATTATAAAGGTGAGCAAACTTGACACGCTTGCCGCCAGAAGGGAACACCATGAAATAGAACATGGTACTTTCAAAGACGAACTGGAAGATATGGATTACGGAGGACACGTGGGTCAGCAGAATTTGCAGATAGGCGCTACTTGATTTCGAACGGAATCATGGCCGAAGCAAGAGATTCCATTTAGAATGTTACACTGTAAGAAACTTGTTTAATATCTTCAAACTGAACAACTATGTTCTTTGGTACCAAGAACACAGGACTGTAAAACTACGGTTCATTCTTTGCCAAACCAAGCTGCTGACAAGAGCCAGCGAGTCAAATGCCTTACGCAGTCAGGAAGGAGTAGTAAAGGAGCATGTGTTCTTCCCTTATTCCATTAGTTATTCTTGTAGTTGAGATCTGCCCACATGCCTAGTAGGGATGGGTCAGTAACCGAAACCAAATTTTCGGATATACTGAAAAGCAAAACTGTTTCGGATTTTGTGTCGGTGTTTCGTACGGTGTTCGAAAAATCGAAGATTGATTTGTTTTAAATTTTTAAATAATTAACTCACATTCTATGTATAAATGACAGCAAGGTTTCTAGTCTTGGAAAAAGAAGAGGAAAATGGTTATACATTTAGGCCCATGGTCAATGACGCTGCTTAAAGTGAAATCAGGACCGAGTTGTAAGCTAATAATACTACTGTTACAAAAAAAATAATAATAATAATAATAATAATCGGGTGGGGTGAGGGCAAAAAAAGGTACCGAAACCGTGTGTGGGAATGTAAAACCGGAACCCGAGTTAAAAAATTAAACGGAACCTTCCCTAATGCCTAGTACACAGCACTTACAAGCCCAGAAGCAGAACTTTCTGCCACTGTCAGCGACACCAACTGGCGGAAAAAAGAATTGTCTGCAGCTAATCTGTTAGTATATGGTTACCCGCATGTTTATTGATTTTATTGAATAACGTTTCATTGCTTTACCCTATTGATCGGCTACTCCACCAATGGAAAGATCTCGTCCAGACGATTAAAATGGTGTATCGGAATATCAAAATCGGTCAAAAATTGACGAAGCGGCAGAAATTTGGCCAAAATTTGTCCATGGCGGGCTTCAACTGTCCGCGATGTATCGTCGCGCAGATTCTGCTACATGCTTTACAAGAGGAACACTAGGTGATATCACCGAAAATTCGCCTGCCGTGCAACTTCCGACTGTAAATCTGTGCGGCAATTTTGGCTTGTGTACGTCTTAATGATGAATGTTAACTTACATTAACATACGTTATTACTGAAAGTAATTACGATAGTCATTCAACAATGTGGAGTGCAGAGCGTGAGATGGCACATGGAGTATTATCGCATGTAGTCCCAGTATGGGTCATCCATCCGTTTAAGCTCCTCCTGCTTAATGGTTTTGGGAGATGATTGTTCAGCGGAGCATTTGAGGTTGAGGTAGCCTACTTCTAGCTACGATTATTAGTGGCACGACAGGTGGTTCCGTGGTCTACTAGCGCACTCATGGAAACGGCGGCATCACGAGGCAGAAAAAATGGCGGTAAAGAAGCAATGCTAGTCTGGCATTCTTGCTGGGACCTACTAGTTCTGATGTTATCAGCTATGATCAGTTTGCTATGGATTACTACAAAAAAAAAAAAAAACGAATGGCACCGCACACCGAGTTTAAACCCTAAACTATGTTTCTGTCTGAGAGAGGCTCAAGTTCGTATGGACCTGTCAAGCTTGAGCCAAATAAGGAGCAGCTACACTTCACTTCCGCAAGATAAGAGTCCAAATGGCCTCAGGTCGGTGGCCCTTTAGTGAGGTTTTTCAGTATCAACACCTATCATCGTGTTACGTCGTTAGCGCTTTGTCGTTGTCTTCAATCTTTTATATCAGTTAGCTCTCACCCACAAAGATCTCTAGCCAGACTGTTTCGCCCTTGTTTGGGCACGTCAGTAGAGAATACTTTGTGGATGACAGCTAGGCTACGCTTGCTACGGCAAATGACAAGGGCGAAACGAATACGGTTTCAGCAAGTGAAATAGCAGAAACTGCTTGTTTGGTGCTCCATTCTACTGAATGGTTTGCTATTTTGCTTGCTGAAAACCCGTATTCGTTTCGCCCTTATCATTTGCCCTAGCAAGCGTAGCCTAGCTCTCATCCACACAGTATTCTCTACTGACGAGCCCAAACAATGGCGAAACAGTCTGTCTAGAGATCTTTGTGGGTGAGAGCTAATTGAAATGATCAATTGGTAAAAATTGTCCTAGGCCTGGGTGTCAACCATTCAGTAGAACGGAGCCCCAAACAAGCAGAAGTTTCTGCTATTTCGCTTGCTGAAACCGTATTCGTTTTGCCCTTGTCTTTAATCTTGCGCTGCAATCGCACCGTCAGCTTTCTAACTCGAGTTGCACAGCAGAGGAAGACGGCCATCTGTTAGAAAGTCGCAGCCTCCCAGGGTCCACTACCGCAGAAGCTCCAAGCAAGATGGCCGACCTATCTAGATTCCGGCGCGTGAAGTTTTCCGGCTAAGTTTTTGGTTGCGTTTTCTGATGTTATGTAGTTAGCCGCAGCGAGCGCGACAGCGCGAGCGAGGCTCGTAATTTGGAAAAAAACTGACATCATTTTCGTGAACGGCGACCTTGATTTACCTTTTACAGCAATGGCGATAGTACAACCTTCCACATATACAGATCGATGGTGGACTTGCTTGGAGCCGCTGTGGAAGTGGTTCCGCCTCCCAAACAACTAATAATCCTACTTCTAACGTGAGGTACAGCTGAAGGAAGGGCCTGTATATTTCCTGTAAGCCAAAGTTGCCCAGTAAATAAGCTTGCAAAAAGGGAAAAGAAAAAAAAACCTTGCAAAATCAAATTTACCACAAGCTTTAAGTTCAGAACTGAAAGAGCTTTAATTAGGTTACAAACCGTGGAACCGAGATTTATAGTTTGTTGATGGGCCGGGAAAGAGAGCACAGCCACCTGCCAAATTTTTTCCCCTTCCCGAGCTCAAATCGAGAGTGAAAGAAAACTATTCTGGTACCACAAAAATTCCAAAGTAACAAATTCAACACTGCTGTAGTGGGAATTTAGACTCGGAAAACTTTAATTTTGCTCAATCGTACAACGAAATAAACGACCGAAATAACTATGAAACGGAGACATACGGCAGAATAACCTACTTATTATTATAGGCACAACTCGCGCTAAATCTCCATGCATTTCGCAACACGATCAAAATAGGGCAAAAGCCGGTCGGACAACACGACAAAAACTAAGCTTACTTCCAGCACGAAATGATCAACCATCTATGCGATTCAAATAAATGATTCTATTTTCACCATCACCCATTCACACACATCACTATCTTCATGATTGTCAAAGGTATTCGTCGGAAAGGAAAAGGTCACTCAAATGCGAACAACATGGCTTAGGCCTAACCTTCACGTCATCGTCCTCGTCTTCTCCTTCCCATTTGTCCGACACAAGCGCCGTTTTAAAAGTAGGGGGTTTGAACTCATCAGCATCTGAGCAAACAGCAAAGAGAAGGGTTATAACTTCAATACAGTTATGCCGCTAAATCGGGCGTAATCGACAAACGAAACTGCCTCTAAATCGGCGGGATTTTCATGACTTACCCCACTGTCCGTCGGACATGTTGGTTGACAAGCAAGTCACACTGCACACACGAGACCATGCGAGATTAGAGAGCGGAAGTGAAAACCTGATGCAAAACAATGATGTACTTAGCTTTATTTAAACCCTTAATGTGATATTTTTGCTTCTAAAAAGACTTCGGTATTGTAAGCTGTATTGTTGATTTTAATTGCTACGTTTAGGTTAGGTTTTATTTAGTTGTGTTTATGGATTTTCACGGATAAAGGGAGTTTATTTTTAAGTAGTGCTGACTAATGAAGGTATGACGATTAATACTGCTAAATACCTAAAGCGTGTCTGCTTCGTCTGCCCCCGAGGATCATCGAGACGCGTTTTACCATTATCGTCCTGTTTAAGTCGAGGTTCTAGACAGAAGATAATCAAGATACCATGGGTTCATTCCATTTGGAAGCGAGAGGCTGGACGCAACCGGCCAAGCGCCCAATATGAAACATCATTTGAAAGGGTATCATCAAAAGAAAATCAAGACACACGTGTCTGTTTCATTTTCTTTTGTTATCATATATATGTTAAACAGCATGCGCAAGCATTTATGAAATAAGGACACTATGGCATAACTTGCTGACGTGATGATGACAATAACGGCTCTCACTTTTACAACAGGGTGCAGGCCAAAGCCCCCTAGCCCATCTACACAAAAACACCCAAAGCCACCCCCCTCCAAATCACCCGCTTTCAAACACTCCACTACCCCAACAGCAGCCTCCTTCACTCCCACACCCGCCTTCCTTCCAACCCAGCAGCCAACCGATGGCCTCCTCTCCTCCATTCCTCCCATCCTCTAAGGTCCTCAAGCCCCAGCAACCAACCAGGACATGCTCCACCGTTTCTTCCCCGTCCCCACAGATTCCACACGTGACAGTCCATCCCCCAGCCCTCACCCCATATAGCAGCACACTTCCCCAGTTACCCTCATGTCAGCTCTTCCATCTCAATCTGCTTCCAGGTACAACTCCGTCGACAGCTTTCCTCGCATATCCTTCTTCTACCTTTCCACTTTGACATCTCCAATACTCCTCCTCCAACCTACCGCCCCCCCCCACTATGCCAACCACCTTCACAAGGTTCCCTGCTCTTCTCCTCATCATAACTTGCTGGCGTCAATTCCGGCTACGAGGATCGCTACTATTCCAGCATCCAACTCATCCACCACATGCACTTGAAACACCCAGTCCACCACATGCACTAGTAGTTTACTCTATATGTAATTGTCTGTTTCCATGAAGTCTCTCTGCAAGCACTTGTAAGATGAGACACTGTGTGCTGCAACAACGGGCGTCTGTTCCAGACGTGATCCACAGCCCTATGCAGAAAAGAATACTTCACAGCATTGCCGTGGGTCCTCTAATTTTGATATTTTCAGTATGTGTCCACTGGTTTTTCTCATTCCTGAGAAGTTGCCATTTTTACATTCCTACAACTCCACAAAGTCCGTAAATTAGTGGCGCTGCTTAATAGGTGGGAGGTTCAAGTGAGCGAGATGTTTATCATAAGGTAGGTCACAGAGATGGGGACATAATTTAGTAGCACGACGCTGCACCCTTTCCAGTTTGGACTGGTCCTTAACAAGGTACGGTAACCATGTAATAGTCGATGTGTGGTTGGACGTAAGTCAGGTAAAGTTTCGGAGAGACTTCGGATTGAGGTAGATAAAACTTCTTTTGATTCTGCCCAATGCAATTTGGCATTTTAGAACCGTCGAAGAGCATTGTCTAAATGGGTGCAGGTCATATGTTAAAATGACACCAAGGTCTTTTTCCTCAGTTGAATCACTAATTGACTGGTGTGGCAGGTGTGGCAGTTGTTGCTTGCTCTAATCTTTGCAAATTTGCATTTCAGCCCATTGCTCTTGAGAAGCCTCTTTTTAGACCAGAGTTAGACCTTATCAAGATCATCCTGTAGGACATAACTGTCATTCAGTCCCTGAATAGCACGAGCAAGCTTATTGTTGTCTGCAACCATACGAAGGTTGGAGTTAAGGTTGTCAGGCAAATCGTTGATATAGATGATGAACAGGGTGGGTCCGAGGACTTAGCCCTGGGGAACCCCACTCATCACAGGCTTCCAGGTGTTGTGGTGGCCATTGATAGAAGCATGTTGCAGCTTACTACTCAGAAAGTCAGCCGGCCAGTTGAACAAGGCACCACAGGTTCCAATCCTATGTACCGTCCAGAGAAGCAAATTGATCAGGACACTACCGAAGGCCTTGTCAAAGTCAAGATAAACCACATCAACTGGCACATGCATGTTCAGGTTGGTATAGCAATTCTGCAGGGATTGGACAAGTTTCGTAGCACAATACCATTGTGGCACAAAACCATGCTGCTTGGGGGAGATAAGTCCGTGAGCAATGATGGCAGTTTTAACAAATCACTCCAGAATTTTGCAGCAAATGTAGGTAAGGCTAATTGGCCTATAGTTACTAGGTTTTTGATGTCCCCACTCTTAAAATAAGGGTCACATTTGTAAGCTTCCAAGTATCCAGCAAGGAAGATTCACGAAGTCAGGATTTCACAATGTGCATAACGTGGCACCTACACTCCTTAAGAATTCAAGCTGCTACTCCATCCGTCCCACAAACTTTGTTTGCATTGAGCTTCGGAAGAGGCCCAAGAACGTCGCTGAAAGTTAGTTTGATGACTTCAATTGTATGCCTAGCTGTAGGAGGCGACAGAGAGCAATTATTGTGGGTTCCAGGGATAAATACAGAAAGAATGTGTTGATAGCTTCTGCACTTTCACCATCATCAGTAGGAAGACAGCCACTGCTATTGATAATGGGATACATTGAATTGGCATTGGTATGGCTGAATACTAAAACGTGTCTGTTTCATTTGACCCAAGTACCCGGATGATGGGTATTATTTACAGGGTAAGCGTTATGGAGAGAGTCAAAATTGAATGCGCTGGTTTTAGAGCGAAACAAAAAACTAAGACATCAGTTATTATTTATTGCCATGGATGAGGTGGTTGAGGGGAGGGGGTTAGGGTGTCTTGGAATTTTCAAAAGAATCAAGGATCTCTCCAATTGCTCTATCTAGAACATGACTTAGGGGTCTGACTGCCCTCAGACTGCATATGATACCAACTGCTGCGTAGTAGACTTCTTAAAAATATTTCTTTAAAAAAACCCTTGTCAGTTTGGTATTTGGAGACGCAAATAAATATAGGCAAATGGCTGTAAATAGTATAAAGGAAAGAGGAAAAAAGGTAAACAGTGAAAGTCGTATCTAGCAATAACGTGATGGTATGCCACCTTTATGCACTTAGTGTTTTGCCGGAGTGTCTTGTCCCCGATTCGAAGTGGCAACCCAGTCCATCCCCAGGTCACTGAAACAACACCTTTGTCGATATGTTCACTCCTCTTCCTCCACTACTGGAGATGTTCCTTGCTCATTAATTGGAAATGTTACTTTATTTCGGAAAAAATATTTTTAGTCCTTTTTTAAAAACAGCAGCTACCATAGTTAGTGTCTAATGATAAACCATTTTTTTTCTTAACACTCCTCTTTTATGTAGGCGGTCTTTCGCCATGTACCCCTCTTCTTGCCCTGCGTCTCTTTTCACTGTTCTTTTGTGAGGCCATAGCGTTAGTGTTATAATTATCTTGCACTAAAGTTTGGCAAGTTTCAGGATTTCACCGAAACCAACACTTGTAAAAGTGAAGTCGCCGAGCTTCCAAGAGTTTTCAATTTTGTTGAAATAGGATTATTTCTAGTTATCTGCAAATATGGCGGCTTGCATAAATCTCAACGTTGGAGCCTTAGAATTGTGCAGCTCCAAGTCCACCATCTTTCAGCAGGTTAAGAAAGTAAGAAATTAAAGAAGAGGGCAATGTGTCTTGTTTTCTGGTTAATAGGGTTAACCTTGGCAGCCTTTCCCTGGTTGAATGATACTAATACTTTCAAAGACCCTATATGGAAACTTGGCTGCATCTCTTGTACCAGTTTTGGGTTTGGGTGGACATCACATCTTTCATACGACTTAGATCGCGTACAGACTTAACAATTTTGTTAACACGATTAAGAAGATACATTCTAGGTGGTTATCAGAACTTTCATAGGATTTTTTTCATTAGGATTAAATTAGTGCCTAGATTATTGAGAAACACATTTCTCATATTGATTAAACTAAAAAGCCTGTACGTTGGAATTAACGAGAATCAGGTGCACACATAGCCACACACACACCTCAGAGAATCCCCTTATCTTTTAAAATTAACTAGCCACATCGCTCACTACGTTGGCATCATCTCGCTTGTACTCGAGGATGTTAACTATTCACATACTAACTGGCTGATACTTTATGCTTAAAAAACCTGCAACTCTTTAAAGAAGGCTTAGATGACTCCATATTTTGTCACAATTTCTCTATTGGTGTCATCCGAGACTTGTAATGCCAATATTCTGCATGTGTCTGCTGCATTTACAACTGTGGATTTACGTTGTGGTAGCTGAATAACCATCAAACGACTTGGTTTTTGTCTTCTAATTTCTGATACTTTGATACCATGCAATTCTTCGGGCAATGATAGATGTGAAATCTCACTGGTGTGCTATTTAGTCTCGCTACATTTTCAAATTTATATTCATTCACTGTCTTTTGTGTAGTTTACTTCATATTTTGACCGTTTTAATGTACCGTAGAGTATTATAGTTTCATTTTAGTTATAAAAACTTGTACACCTTTAAACCTGAATTTTAACTATTTTAAAGTTTCGTTGCTGTGCTATGTTTTTAGTAGCCGGGGAGAGTGACACTGAGGTAGACGGGGCAATTAAAGGTAAAGGTAAAACGTCAAGGTCGTGGGGTTAATCCGTTTTACTTGGCTGAAAGTAACTGGATAATATAAAGATGGCTATTATCAAGAATTTATTTCTTGCTATTATGTAACACTTAATATTCAGCAAAATCGGTTCAGTGTCAAGTAATAAAGAATGCATGGCCGGGAAGCTATCTCTCTTCCGTGTATCTGGTGAGTTTCCAAGCTAGTAATACGAGTGTGGAAAATTGTAATATATTTGATAATAGTACAGCAGTGTATTAGATGATATTCAGGATTTTCACAAGAATAAGACTTAACTACCGTAAGTAGCCCAACTGAGAAATTCTGCAAACTAGTTGTTCCCCGGCGTAACATACGCCGGTTCAAGTTTATTACGAGAGTAAATAAAGGCCCCAACGCCATACACTCTCCTCTATCTTAAAAACTAACTTATTACTAACCAGGGGTACACCGGTTCTCAAAGAGTCCTGGGTCACACATAAACCTGGGCCCCCTTACAACTATAACTACAAATGACTGAACCGGTCCAACAAAACCAACCAAAACAACACTCCTGCTATCTAATCCCAGTACCCCCAATCACCAGGTACCAGCGAAGGGGAGCAAGCAAGGCAATGCTGAGGCAGTTGTAGTTAGGGGACAACAGCCCTTAACCTACCAGTTGTCTTACAAAAGCCTAGGACTTTCCGGATGTTAACTTTGTCACGGGGAACATGAGGGGGAACTCCCAAAACTGCAGTTAGAGGGTCACAGTCTGCAGTACACACAAAGCGACGCTGCTGAGCCCACCGGGGGCACTCAAACAAAAAATGAAACACAGTTTCGTCGGACTCACCACAGTCGCAGAGGGGGGTCCTGGCCCACCCCAGCCGGAAGAGATGAGCCCGCAACTGTGTGTGCCCAGCCTGGACAAGATTCCTGCCTCTCTTCTTGATATGGCATCCAAATACTTCGGTGTAGAGACGGTTGAGTGAACGCTGTGGAGTGAGCGGCCGGTGATGCCACTACTCCACTTCTCACTCCACTCTCCTATGCCGTGACGCCGAACGATTGGATGAATATCTTTTGGGCCAACGAGAAATTCAACAACGGGGCCGACCTGTGAGGCTCCTTTCTTCGCAAGGTCGTCTGCAAGCTCATTACCAAAGACATTGAAGTGCGCCTTTACCCACTCAACCGCAACGAGGTAACCAGCCTGATGGGCCAGAAACAGTTTCCAGCCGGTCTAGCTGATTCAACTCCCGCTGTTTCAACTGGGCTCTAATAGTCAGCATTATTGAAGTAATAGTGTTTGTTTTTAATTGTTAGAGCGCATATCCGGGCCTTAGGGCTTCGTCGGGCAGATGACCGGGTGCGGTTAACGCTCGCTAAAATCCTTTGACTTTGACCGTTCTCAATGTCGGTCGCTCGCCCGTTTTCTTTGCTACCGTGGCAAGGATGATCCCGCTCGCCTTCTTGCTGATTGTTGAAGCTTCGTTTGTTTAATCCTCAAGATTGTCAAGCACTTTTCACATGGAATTTCATTATTACTTTCCAGGAATTTTCCAGGTTTTCAAGGACTCGCACGAACCCTGAATTACCTGTAGAGCTATGCTAAGCACACTAAGACTATTAGTTTTTAAACATTTTTCAGCGATGTCGTTTAGCCAAATAGAATGCACCAATCATTAGCTGATCTATCGTGTGTAAAAGTAAAAATGGTAAAAACACTTGACTACAGCAGTAAGGTTTCACGTGGATTAAACAGTACAGCAACACTGCAGTATCTGAAACGTTACAGGAAAGTTTATTTGTGTTCCTTTACTGTTTTGACTTCAGATTAGTTAAGCCTTACCTAAGCATCAAACGAGTTCGTTTTAGTTTCCGATTAAATACAGAAACGGGTGGGCAGTCCCGTAGGGCGAACCTATATTATTCTCAGCCGTTGGCTGCAACAACGAGGCTCTTTTCCGTGATTTGTGGTGTGTTTCATCTAAAGTAGTGTCAATGGCGATAGGTTAGGTTTGTCACTACGAAGGTCCCGATCAAGCTACTAAGTATGGGGCTTTATCTTTCGCCTTAAATAGTAATTCCGAGGTTATAAATCAAGCTAATCTAAAAATGAAGATGGAGCAGGCACTCCACTTAATAGCTGATACTTATTTTTTAATAGGTTCTGCTGCTTTCCAGACGCAAGAATCTTATGCAGGTGTGCTTACAACATCCTACAAAAAAATAGCCTACTAAAATGTCTTGATGCTGCTAAAAGGTTTTGGACGTAGTTATGATACCAGTCTATTGTCTTTATTCGCGTCACAAACACGTTGTTGTTTCATGGTTGCATCTATATATATAATTACACTAAATCCGCAAGGCAGCCAGCAGCGGCCAGCAGCAGCAGCAAGCAGGACATACGAAGCAGTCATCTGCATCTGCAGCGCAGCCAGCAGGACATACGATGCCATCTACCGACCGAACGGCAACTTAATGAGGGGGGGGGGGAGGAAACGGGAGTGAGACAATGCGGAATGAGCGAGCGAAGCGAGCGACTCCGCTAGTAAGAATGAATTCAGAGCACCTCTCCATTATTGATTCAGAGGATCTCAATAGACTTAAAATCCCAACAAGAAAAAATATCAAAACACTAGCTGTACCCCCGGTGTAACATACGCCGGTCTAGCCAGTTCCTGCATACCTGAGCAAAACTAGGCAGTATAGAATAAAAAGGGCGCCGACTGCCCCCTGCCTCCTTCTCCGGACTTCCCTGCTGCCTACCCACTTACATTCTGCCATAGTCTAGTCAAGATTTCCCCCATTCCCTTCCCCCTGGTAACCTCTTTCCCGTACTGCCTGCCCCCCTCCCCCCGGATCCAGATTCCCCTATTGTGTGGTCTGAATATCCCCATCCCTGCTTCCCCTCCCTTTGAACGCCTGCTGATTTGTTTTGTTATGGAAGTTAATTTTTTTTTCAATGGAGGACGCTCAATTGCCCGTTTCTCCGTTCTGATACCAAGCTCAATGAACCCAATAATGCATGCAATGATTGTTACTCAACCAACTTTGAAACTCTTCAAGTCGGTTAAAAGAGCTAACATTTAAAGCAATATTTCGATTGTTACAGGCCACATCCGTTTGTTTGACATTGTCGGTCGCTCGCCCTCTTTCATTACCCCCGGCTAGCTGGTTCCCGCATACCTGAGCGTAACACTGTAGTGGGCCCCGGTTTCCCCTAATGTGTGGTCTGAATATCCCCATGTCTGCTCCCTCTTTGAACCCCTGCTGATTTGTGTTATGAAAGTAAATGTTTATTTTCAATGGAGGACGTTTCTCTGTTCTGATACCAAGCCCAACAAACCCAACAACGGTTGTGCATGCAGTGATTGTTACTCAACCAACTTTGAAACTCTTCCAAGTCGGCTCTTAAGAGCTAGCTTTATTAATGCAATATGTCGATTGTTATAGGCCACATCTGTTTGTTTGACATTGTCGGTCGCTCGCCCTCTTTTATTGTAGTGCATAATCATCATACATCATACATATATATAATTACACAAAATCCGCAAGGCAGCCAGCAGCAGCCAGCAGCAGCAGCAAGCAGGACATACGAAGCAGTCATCTGCATCTGCAGCGCCCAGAACGCAACGTCCAACAGCGCGAACATACGATGCCATCTACCGACCGAACGGCAACTTAATGAGGGAGGGGGGAGGGAAGGGGAGTGAGACGACGCGGAATGAGCGAGCGAAGCGAGTGACTCCGCTAGTAATGATGAATTTGCTTGCCCAACCTAAGCGTATTATATAGATAGATAGATAGATAGATAAGCAATTGATATTTGCACGGCCGGCAGGCCGTGCTTATTAGAGTTCGTTTGTGCACGAGAATTTCAAAAAATTGGACAGGAGGAGGATTGGATAGAATTTTATTATAGGGTCCCTGGCCCGTAGCCACATACCCCACCTACCTTAGGCGGAGGGGCTAACAATGTCAAAATGTTACAATGCTGCATGTAATGCTGCAATGTAACAATAGGGTAACAATAGGCGAGGCGCACAATATCGGATTATAGCTCACTCGAACAAGATGCAACGATACGATGGTTGGGTGCCGGGAAACTAACATTGTTGTTGTTTGAGTTAGCTAACTCGTTGTGGAGAACCAAAATTAAATGGTCTTGATTTTTCCTTAAATCTTTAAGTTTTAAACCATAGGGTGCGAAGTCTTAAATTTTGAGGCTCATAACAGATTGTGTTAAAAGTAATATTTTGTCGTATTTGTCGGCCATTTTGGATTTTAGTGCTGTACACGAATATTTTTAGAAACTCCAGAGGGCTCCTAGGCTAACATTTTTTAATATAGCCTATCCTAAGGTACCTTCATACCAAATGGGGTGCTTTTATCCACCAAGTAATGGTAATCTTGAAACACAGCTCGAAGCCACCTCACTAGTCGAGCCCTTACGAAGCACCTAATTCCTTCCTCCATGCCTGCAACCCAAAGTAAAATAAAATAATAATAAATGGTGTAGTCTAGCGAACCCGAAAAGTACTATCATCTCATTGGAAAATAGAAAAATAGAAAATATGTGTATTTGTTGTGTTGCTGTTATTCAAGGAAGGTTATGCCAGCTGCCTTGGCTTGAATTTCACCAAGCAGGATGCAAATCTTCTCAGGACACGAAACTTCATCGGGTAGTGTCATATTCCTTGAAATCGCCGCTATTTGTGCCTCACGGGCAATTTGCCGAGGGCATTCCGTCTTTTACTTGGTGTTGACTCACGCCATAAATACTAACGTGTTCAAATCTTACACGTTGTTATTTTTAGGATGTGTCTTTTGTGAGACGTGTCTTAAAAAACATTAAATTGAAATCGAAATCGAAACCGTTTCACCCACCAAACGACCGTATTACTTACGTATTGCCATCTATTGAGAGACTTTAAAAACCAAGATATTTTTTCCAAATTTGTTACTTATTGTCAAGAGATGGCGAGACTGAACACTAATATTTGGCAGTGTTCCGTCAGCCCAAGATCGGAAGTGACGTAACAATGTGGCTCGTAACTCCGCCTTTGGTGGATTCTGATTGGCTGCAGCATCACAACATTCATGAGTGAAACAAAACAGAAGAAGGCTTCGGGAATGGGGAGATCGGTTGAAATTTTGACATTGATGTAAGTATAATCGAGCAAAATTGGCTGAATACCGTACAGATTTGAACAACTTGAGTTTCACTCAACGCAGGATACATGTAAGCTTAAAGTGTAAGGTTAAAATCATGTCGGATTGAAGCCTTTGGTATCGATCATGCGTTTGTACTGTGTCGACTTCACGGCCTAACAGTAACTGTACACTTGCCATTTAGAAAATTGAGTTGGGAAGTACCACTCTGTACTAATGAAGGCCCCGCGAAATAATTAATAGTTTGTTTATTTATTATATTTATTTTTGTTTCCACAGGAAAACCGGACGTCGTTTGGTGAGGAGTCCGTAAAATTTTCGTTGTTTTCGTACGGTAAGTAAGGAACAAAAAATCTTCCATCTCCCAAAATTTGTTCGTCTTCAAAGTGAAAGATGAAATTGACCCATGGTTTGTTTCTGTTCGGTATACGTTTGATTTCCTGCCTTAAAAAAAAAGGAATCCTTCTTATCGTTCGTTGCGTAGAATGTAAACAACTGCGTGATAACGAAATAATAATAATAATAAAAAATATAAAAAATAGCCCGCGTGATGGGCTCGCAGGTGGGTTTGTTTACCAGCAGTTGATGACTTAGCAATGTTTATTGCTGGCGTCACACACTTGTTCTCAAATGTAGGACAGGTGGCAATGCTGTATTTTCACAAAACATGTTTCGTATAGAATGGGACCATTTCTCGAGCAGCGTCGCGCTTAAATTGGTAGCTAGGTTACGAAAGCAACTCTTTAGTTTGATTTCGTTTTTTAGTTCGTGCGCATTTTGCGTAGTTCCGGGCATTTAATTTTCTGCTCGTGTTATTTCGTTGTTTGACCTTGACGAGGCCAATCCGTTAACAAATTCGGAATGAGGAAGCGAAGCGAAGTTTGAGCCAGAATGCGCTTCTTTTGTATTCTCAGCCCAGAATTTACTTGTGTGTGTATTCTTTTGTAATCTCAGAGCTGCTCAAATTCTCAGTTCTTCCCTCAATTTGGTTGTAGGGTGTGGTGAGGGGTTGGTTTTGTTCCGACTTGTCTGTGACTTTGGCTTGGAAGGAAACTAATCCCTCTTGCTATTTTAATCTCTACCACGCCTAAATAATTGTTGTAGCATTTCAGTAGGTTCAAGTGTTGTGTTCAAAACATAGAGAAAATATTTAAAAAATGAAAGCGTTTTTAATTAAAAAAAAATTTTTGTTTGACCTGGTATTGAAAACCTGATGCTTGCAGGAAATTCAACATGGAAGCATGGCGAGGAGTCCGACAAGCGTATAAATCATGACACCGTATGATTTACAAGGGGTAAATCAATAAATCACCGATAAATCAGTAAATCAAGGGGAAATCACTGTAAATCGTGTAAATCATTGTAAATCAATAAATCGGAAGCAAATTAGTAAATGAAGAGTAAATCACTGTAAATCAGTCAAAATCAGGAAATCAATGTATATCAGTAAATCAAAGGTAAATCAGTAAATCAAAGTACGCCAGTAAATCAAGGGTAAATCGAGCACACTAGTCAAGCCTTTGTCGGACCCCTCGAACCATGGACACTTAAGATACAATCTATTCAGATTTTGGGTTGGAATCTATGAATGCCTGTATAATTATCTAAATTCTAGGCCGTAAAGGCCGGGAAAAGAAATACAGGGTGAGCCAACTAAAGTGTTATGAGCCGATATCCTGTGAATGGCTAATGAGAGAATAATAATGATAGAAATGCAATGATGGGGAATGTTTACACGAGAAAAAAGGAATGACCTTGAATTGATGTTTCAAAGTCATCCTCATGTTGTCTTCCAAACGAGATACAATACGGCAAATAAGTAAATTAGACAGTTGGACGCAAGGAGACAATATGACAAAAAAAAAACTGATTCAAAATTGGATAATAAAATAGTTAAGATAATGTTTAAAAGCTAAGCGAACATGCTGGCTGCACTGCAGTGAAGCCAACTTCTCGGCAGTTGACTTCACTGCAGTGCAGCCAGCATGTTCAGAGTTAGCTTTTACACATCATCGTAACTATTTTATTTATTATCCGATTTTGAATGAGTTTATTTTTTTTTTGGCCATATTGTCTCCTTGCGTCCAACTTTCTAATTTACCGTACCATATCTCGTTTGGAAGATAACATGAGGATGACCTTGAAATATCAATTCAAGGTCATTCCTTTTTTCTCAAGTAAACATCCCCTATCACACCCATCATTGCATTTCTATCATTATTATTATCTCATTAGCCATTCACAGGATATCGGCTAGTAACACTGGATCACCCTGTGTAAATGCGGTGACAAATAAAGGAGGGAAAAGAAAAATAATTGGGGGGGGGGGGG
>JAHWFP010009004.1:26241-51968 GCA_023313725.1 Lithobius niger
CCCCCCCGGGGCAGCTAATGCACCAGTTCGTGACATTGATGACAGCTAACGAACCAGCCCATACAGAATTTCCTTTTTCTCCCTCTGGTCTGAGTCCAAATCCCCCCCCACGTTCTGCAGTGTCTGCGACTCTGGGGGAGCCAGCTTGCAACGCTCGGGTACCCCGTCAGGTGGTCCCCACCACATGTTGGTCAACGTCTCACATGAATGTAAAAATCACAGGTAATTGATATTTCGTGACGGAAACTAGAAACAGGATTTTGCCAGCCCGCAGGGAGATCGGCTGAAAATACACTCCATTGCCTAAGGGCAATATGTATCGCCTTCTCCCACCCTACCTCCCATCTAGTCAACACCTGACAGATCGACGAGGAAAAATAAGATGTCATTCCGTTGTATCGGGAATGGTTATCGGAGGGGTGCGCAATGCGCATGTGCACTTGGGCTGCCAAGCTGGCCTTCTCTTCACATCTAAAACACAGCTAAACGAAAGGTAGCATTCAGGGAAGAATGCAAAAATCACAGGTAATGTACATTTCCTTGTAGTAACAATTTTCAGCCGGCCTTTCTGGGGGCTGGCAGAATACTGTTTTCTCCCCCAGCAAATTACGATATTAGATAATCATTTCACCGAATTGTAAATACAGAATACAAAATTCTGAATTTTGATGACAAGTACTAAGTAATACATAATATGAAAATGTACAGAATCTGAAATAGAAATTAAGTGTCCTATCCAAAGAATAGACAGGATGTGATTGAGGAAGCCGGTGTATTGCATGTACTATGTATTCTGCATTGTATTGGTAATAAATCCTTAACTATTTAATTATCTTCAAAACATATTTTCAACGTCTGTTTTATTATTATCCAGTGAGTAATGATACATTTTGTATTGCATTCGGCTTGGCTAGGCAGAGTTTTGTGATTTAACGTTATTTTTGGCATAAGAGAGCCTTTTGGCATCTGAGGAATGGTTTGTGCCTCGCATTACTGACATCTGGAAGCGACTTGGGTTGTAAAAGTTAGGTGGTGAAGGTTGTGAGTTTTTTTCTTTTTGCAAAGATGAATTAAAGTTTAAAGAATTTAAAGGTACTGTAGTCCTAAAGGTATTTTTTTTTTTTAAATGCTCGTTAATACGTAAATAATAACCTGTTGTGTACTGTGTATTACCAAGAATAGATGATGCAACAACAAGCCTCTCTTGTTCGGAATGTTTTCTTCGTGTTATAATTTTGTTACTGGCGTCATTACTTTGAAGCGACATGGCATAAAGTTTTCCAAGTTTACTGAACAGTAAGGGACCACTGCAGTTGGTGATTTAAAACTAACGTCAACGACATAGCCTATGAGATATGTCAACTTAAAAGAGGAAAAAAAAAACCTTTTTAAAAAAGAAGGGTGCCTTAACAATTAGTAGTCATGAACAACAGAACAATGTAATAATGTTTGGTTAGTCTTTTTATATTTTTATTTCATAGTAATAAAGAAGCACAAGGGAGGGCAAAATGTGATGCGGCTCATCAATTGATGATTGCCAGACATTGTTTCAGAGAAAATGGGCAAAATCTGAGTTCAGACCCAATGGTTCAGTTGCTTGACTAATTTTCGATGAATGTTAAATTCCAAAATGGTTGGTGGGCAAAGCAACTTAGTTTATCTTCATCAGGCTGTGTATTATTTTCTTTCGCAAGCGTCTTTTACATGCTGTCATCTTCCTGCTGATTGTACTCGCGTAGTGTTTTGAATTTCCGCCAAGGCCAAAAGCTAGTCAAGCAACTGAACTGATGTGTTTGAACTTTGATTTTGCCTATTTTCTTCAAAACGAACACAAGGGAGTCAATATCTTGAAATGCTATGGATGATAAGTGAGTAGCAATAATGACGAACAAAATTCACGAATCCGAGATTTAACCCTCGTCTTTTGATTTGGCCTCCAATGCACTAGATCACTGTGCTACCTCGACATTATCAAGCATTGCTGCCAACTTAACCGTGTGAATTAACGTATGCCACAAACTGATGCCAGGGGATACCGGAACTCCAAACATCCAATCCTGGACAGACCTACAGTTGGCTACAACAAGGGGTAAACAAAATCGGCTATAAATTTTAGTAATGAATGAAAGGCTACACCGATACCGAACTGGATTTAAAAATTTTGCCGGTACCGATACCAATGTCCAAAATGCAGGTGTCGCAGCCAACCTATAAAAACCTATGTTTTAATTTTGACTCTATATTTTTGCTAAAATAATGTATATTTTTAAAAGCTTGTTCCAGAGTGATGTGTTTTTGAATGGCAATCTCATTTTCCTTTAAGTTATTAAACGAAATTGGCACCTTTCGCTTAGTCCGAACCCAGGGAACTGAACACGTGGTTATCAGTATGGTACTCTTAAAAGCATGACGATGAGTCGCGCACAGAAAAAAAAAACCTAAATCGGTATTTATTATTATCGTCATATTTTCTGCCGTTTAAATATCCTGAATGAAATAAACAGACAAAAAAAAATATTTGCTAAAAAATAACCTACAAAAATCTATACTTTTATTTTATAAAACCTATATTTTGAAATTGGAGGTGTGCGAGGCCTGAAGATGTTATCCCCAATTTTTCATCAACAGTGTAGTTTTCTGCGAAAGTCCAATAATTATTAAAAATGAAAAAAATTGTAAGTAATAATCAACAGTTGAAACATTGCTAGGAAGATACTCGGCAATTTCCTGAGCAAAGTGCCACAAACTGCATGGAGTTATCTCGAACGGTTCCAGAGTTATCGATATTTCTGCAAAAGTTGCGGATACCAAGACTGTGAATGTGGGTAACCAATCCGATCCATCATCGATATCAATGCAGCCTTAGAATAAACACAATGGAGCCATGCTAATACTGGCAAGAGCCAAAGGCCCTGGTTGCCACGGCTCTTGTGTGTAATCAGCGGCAATTGACTGCTAAGATGAAGGTATATTTCTCTTAGGTCTGGTTCATAATCCACACAATCAAAATGCCCACACCAAAATCCCCACAGCCCAAAATCCCCACAGGTACACAATCCCCTGGAGAGGGAACGGAAAAAAATTGAATATTGAATGAAGATTTGTGTATTTGGTGGGGGAAGAAGAATGAACAGCACCCCTCCTTAGGTTTTTGCCCCTCCCCCTCGCTAATTTACAAGGTAATAATTTAAAACGGCATGTGTATAGGTAAAAAAAATATAAAAAATTGCATAGCAGGCCATGAAACTAACAATTCATAAACAATAGGAAAAAATTGACCTCGTGTTGGTGCCAATCCCCCCCCCCCCCCACAATCAAGCAATAATGTACTTCGATCATGGTCAGTGTATGAACGGGTTCAGCTGGGTCTACCACAAACCAAAACAATGTAGAAGCTGGCATAGGATGATTAACTCTGTACTTGGGCATCAACATGTCGGCGTTTATACCATCATACAGCATCTACGCACAAAACAGCTAGTCAACGGTAGGATAGAAGACATTATAAATCGTCATCCTTCCACACCTATTAAGAAGAAACTGATAAAAAGAGAGACGAGAATAGCTACTATTGCTGCAGATCGTCAAAATCGTCCCCCACTTGACTTCTTGCGTGGCATAGCGCACAATATCTCCCTCTTGATTTTTTTTTTTTTAACTTTTTACACTTTTTAAAACTTTAAAACTTTTTACATTATTTTACAAATATTTTTCACTGTTTTGTTTTGAGACAAATGGCTATCCACCCGTCTACTTGTCTTCCCTCGACTGATGATACCATCGGAGACCTTAGTGTCCCTAGCAGGTCTAACCTTGGTGGCAAGGCAGTTCAAATTGTATCTCACCTTTCCTAATTCTGTCCCGTCTTTCCATTTGCCATGCAATTTTTTGTATATTTTTGTTACCTATACGCATGCGTTTTAAATTTATTATCTTGTAAATTTGGGAGGGGAGGGGGGGGGGGCAAAAAAACTAAGGAGGGGTGCTGTTCGTTCCTCTTCCACCACCAAATACACAAATCTTCATTCGATATGCAATTTTTTTCCTTTCCGTCTCCAGGGGATTGTGTATCTGTGGGGATTTTGCACCAGTGGGGATTCTGCACCTGCGGGGATTTTGAGTCGTGGGGATTCTGTACCTGTGGGAATTATGAACGGCTCCCATTTCTCTGCTAGGCAGATGCCGAGTTGGTAATGGGAGGAAAATGTTGCAAATTTTCTTATTGTAATTGGCAGCAGAATGACTAATTCTACTACTGAATGACAACTTCCCTTACAATTTTCATAATATTAACATGATTAATCAACCAAGTTTTGAAAATTCTTATGAAACCAAGATCTCTTCAGACACGAACGCAGACCACCAAGTTTGCGAGTGTTTTGGCTGTGGAAACGAGTTGCCCAAATAAGTAGAATGGGTTTGAAACCCGTGAGAAGCCCACATTAGCATTGTGGTAGGAAGTTTATTCTCACAACAATGCTAATAAATTTGCTACATTACTAACACCTGCCGTCTGTCTCCTTCCATATGGCATATGCATTAGGCACATCTGTTAGCAGTATTAATATACAGTAGACACCGTTTATAAGGAACTCAGTTTTATGGAATTATTGTTTTTAAAGAACAGATTACGAAGAACCATTCTAACAGATTTAGTGCTATTCTCTTCCTGATAAAAATAATTTTTGGTTATAATGAACATGTTTCACTGTTCCTTGAGGTTCTTTGTAAGTGGTATCGACTGTAGTGCTGTAATTTTGAATCTAATAGGAGTGCAGGAATACATTACTTGGATCTTCAAAGAATATGACAGAAAATAATGCTGCCACTCTCAATTGAAGATAACATAAATCATGTATGAAATGCCCAAGTGGTTAATACTGCATGGTTAAAATTGTAAAATCATGGAGTTAAATCCCACCTCTTGAAATCCTTTTTCTGTTGCAAAATTAGCTAAACCCTTTATGCGATGAATGGAAAAATAGTCGGAACAAAGGAATGCTGTCTGCTTGCTATGCTTACTTGGCCCCTTCTACTTCCGTGGGTTTAATAGTGGACTGTTCCTCTGCTTACTTACACCTGCAGGAAGGCTTCTCTCCTCTCCTCTTCCCCTCTTCACAGCAATTAAAAGGAAACACCTTATCGTTCAAAAAAGGTTTTGCTGTGTGTTAACATTCGCATAATCCTGTAAATTTCTGAGATGAATGAGTAGAAGTAAGGTTGGAAAATGGGTTACGCTTTATTTAAACTCCACATCTGATTTTTGCCGAAAAACTACAAAGCCCCTGGGTGTTTAATCCGATTTACGGTGGAATGACTTTTACTTCTCAAACCATTGAAAAATTTGCTCCTTACCAACTCATTTAACCAGTTTGCTATCATATTGAAATGAGACTCCCCACGATCAAATGTTTAAAAGTTCATAGTTGTTTTTTTTATTTTTATTTTTTCAATACAGTTCTAGTGTACGTAATGCTGTAGTTTGATGGTACACGTGCGTCCAAAGCCATGTCTGATGATTCGAGTGATAGCGATCCATGCTGTGAATGGACGCTTGTTTCTGGGGATGGTCGTATAATTGGGGTAAGTAAACTTTTGTTACTAGTTTAATAATAATAGTTGAATAATTTGTTACTAGTTTATGTGTGCTTTAGATGAGCTGATCAATAGGAGGATTCTTAAATACATATGAAATAATTTCATACTCTATTCTCGTTCAGTTGCCCTTAAAATATTTCTAAACTGCGCATATCTTATGTTGGATGGCAATGCTTTAGTATGTTCCTGTTTTGTGTAGTTCATTTCTCTTGGGAAATATTGAAAGTACTGAAGGCATTGTGCACACTACTTCAATTTAACGAGAGTAGATACAGTTAAACCTCATAACTTACTCGTATGACAATAACCTCTTACTTGTCATGGTGGCGTTCCCTAGGCCTGTTCCCATGACACTGGCTGCTACTCATGCTGCCTGTTACTGATCCCATCTCTATAACTCGCCTCAGGCCACTTCCCTTAGCAACATTGTCCTACCCAGCATGGCTGTCACATGAAGTCGTGGCATAACCGCAATAAATCCTTTACATCCATGGTTGGTATCAATTGCTGTCTTAACAACATTGTTACAGGGAGAAAATGGTAAGGGACTCTTAGCCTTCATCCTTCTGAATAAGCTGTTTCCCAAACACCTGAATCTCAAAGTAAACAAAGTTGGTTTATTAAAGTATTTAGTAGGTTAATGATTTGGCCGATTGGTTCACCGTTAAATTGGAGTGAGAGATGGAGTGGAGTTGTGTGGCCGAACACTGAATATGTATACAAGTTTGACTGACGGCTTGCACTCGAACAAGCCAATTTTTACTTCTATCCCTGAAATACTTGCTTGCACCCTGTAATTTTAGCTTTCGTTCAGAAAAGGTCCTGTATCCTAAACCCAAATTAAATTAATAACATTAATGAATGAAGAAGGTGCCCTGCCTGCCCTCCCACCAAAATCACATTTCATTTAGGACGTGGCGTGTCAGTATCGTTTTGGCATTAGGTTCGTGCAATGTCCACTCCAATTTCATGCTCCAAATGTGGAATGAGACAAACACTAAGTGACATCCTTTTTGGTTGAACTTTATCAGGAACTTGTTGAACTTGGCATATCTGACGACACTCAACACGGCTTTGTACCTGGTAGGTCGTGCATGACAAACCACCTTATTGCTAGAAACCAATGGACGAAGCCAGTCGATGAGGGTAAGGCAGTCGACATCTTCTTTGCTGATGTTGAAAAGGCCTTCGATACGGCAGTACATGGCATCCTTATCAACAACCTGTGCCACAACAACCTGGTTAGTGTAGAAAAGGTTAGATGGATCAGCTTTTTAGAAGACAGAGCAGTGAGTTATCGCCAATGGGGAAGCTTCTGAATGGTTCCCTGTTACTTCTGGTGTGCCACAAGGCTCAGTGCTCGGCCCGCAGCTGTTTGCCCTTTACACGAGTAAATCGCATGCAGCGCTCCAGGGTGACTGCTACAAGTTTGCAGATGATGTCAAAGACTCTGAAAAGATCGACGAAAAGAGCAATGCCAACCTGCTTCAAAACGATATCAATCTTCAAGCCTCGTACACCGCCAATGGCATGAGGATCCACCCTGAAAAGAATTTCGTTATGCATATGGGGCATAAAAACATGAATAAGCCTTATCATCTGGACCAATTAAGACTCACGGCTACCGACCAAATCAAGGAACTGGCCGTTATTATGGAGTCTGATCTGTCTGTAAGCAAGCAATGTGCTGCTGCTGCTGCTGCTGCTAAGGCCAAGCGAATGGCTGGCTTCCTCTCCAGACATCTACCCAGGTTTTCTCCTGAAAACTTTGCTAGAGTTCATAAGGTTCTCATCCGGCCACTTGTGGAGTTCTCCAGCGCAGCATGAGCTCCGTGGTTACAGCGAGACATTTAGTTGTTGGAGAGCGTGCAGAGACTTGCTTTGCGTGTACTCATGAAGGACAAGGTGGGCTACGAGGTCCGAGCGGTTGAGGCTGTCAACTCTGGAACAGAGACAAAAGAGAGGCATGCTTACTGAGTGCTTCAAAATTCTCAAGAGACATTACAAACTGTACCCAAACGAGTTCTTTATGATGGCCACCACCACTAACTTAGAGGGAACTCCCTCAAGTTACACATCCACACAGTAGACTTAATGCACGGAAATATTTTTTCTCTGTTGCCGTAATCGATGAGTGGAACAATCTTCCAGATGATGATGTAGGGCCAGCTAACAACTAACTGCTTCAAGGCAATGTTGGACAGGCACATGGCGCAGCATTAACTCCCCCACGGGGCATGGCTACAAGTCACGAACTTTGCCGTATTATGAACTAAACTAAACTTTATAACATAATTGGATCGTCAGTGCAATTCTAGATTCAATCCTTGCCAAGATTTTTGTACTGGAATTTCTAAAAAGACCTTTGAAGGCTTCGAGGCAAACTTAGGCAAATTTGTCGAAACGACATGAACCAGGGTTCATACGGGTCCTTGAAAACCTGGAAATGTCCTGAAAAAAGAAAATAACATTTTAGGCCTGGAAAAGTGCTTGGTAATTGTGAAAAAATGACTCAAGACCTGGAATACTCCTGAAAATTCGTGTAACAGAAAATCTCATTAGTTATCTGTGTGCAATTGTATATTGTTGAGAAACAAAAAACTTTTAAGAAAAATTCACTAAATAATAAAATTCAAGCTCGACACATCGTATATAGGAAGTTTAGGAACCATAACAATAAAATCACTGCACCAAAACGGAATTGTAGCATCAGTGTCTCTCCTAGGTGAAAATTGTGAACACATTTCGGTCAAAGCTTTTAATTGTTTTGTCTTCCTTGAATTGTCATTGAAAACTCCTGGAATTTTAGGTTTACAGGCGAATACGAACCCTGAGTGAACAAAAAAAGGTTCTTCTTCTGTGACGTCAAATTTATGTCGTCACAACAGTACGGCTGAAGAAACTACCAGATAGGTAGAATGTAGCGGTAAATCTTTATCTGTAGGACACCCCCCCCCCCCCCCACTTGTGTGTGTTAATCAGTACAACGATCAGGCCTAACACGGCGTTGGATGATGTTGACATTGAACCTCATCTGTTATATGCCACTAGACAAGCCCGTGCTATGCATGGGGCCAGTCATGAATCAAGTTTACAGACACACTTTTCCTGGCACACTTTCCCGACACTTTTCCAGACATTTTTCATCCCCGTGCCTCGTACATCTTATTGTAAGCCATATGCGAGTTGATCGACCGCTCCTTCCTGGCTGCACTTGACATGCTGGTAGAATGGAAGAGTCCACTTGCAATCTGGGTGTGAGTAGGGGGAAGTGATTGTTTGGCCTTTTTTTCGTAACTGCTCAGCCGGGTCCTGCATTATTATAAGGATGACCAAATGCATTCTACGTCAACTTTTTAAGCACAGAAATGTCATCTTCATGGAAATTCAAAATGAAGTGAATTTTTACGCTACGTTTTTAAGAGTTTTCACTCTATGTTCGAAAAGTACTTTGGTTTCCGCCATACATGCAAAATCTACTGTATCCTGGTATCTAGGATACCAGACAAAATCGCCATCATCAAGCAAAATTCGACAAATCATCAGACAAGTTTTTTGAGCCGACAAAAGTAGATTTTGCATGTATAGTTTCCGCGATGATAGACTTCTCAAACCCACAGCCAATGGTAGTGACAAAGAAAGGGGGTGGGGGTGTAAGAGCGTCTTAATGACTTTATTGAAACCTCTATTGAAATTAATCCCCCCCCCCCGGTGTTCCCACTCGTATCTCACTTTCCCTGCGATTTTGCTTGATGGTGAGCTTTCTGCCTCCTGTGTACGGCGTCAGAACTTCATACAAAAGCTCTCAACTGGGAATCTCATTTGTTATACAACTCGGTATTCCACCATAGCGATAGTTAAATTTCTATGGCTTTGGGCCTTCCTAAGAATGCGGTTATGCAGATGGCTTCCGCCCTTTCACATATCCTGCACTTTGTTCAACTGGCAACAATTGCTTCTGACAGAGCGGCAGTGATATGCGGCCTTGTGGGTAGCGTCATTGTATGATCATTAATGTTTCAATTTATTTTAGGAGCTTAGGGCGTAGGACCTTTTGTAAATGAAAACCTAGAATATGGAGTTAGAGTTAGGTTGATTACGGTAAGTATTTTAAGGATAAGTAAAAACAACCTTTAGGATTAAAATTTGGTTTTAATTTACTTCCTGAGAATTACTGACAGACTTAATAAATTACTCATCATCTTTCTCTTCCTTGACTTGTAGCTGAGAGGGAGTACGGTCTGGATATGGGTAGAACTTGAAAAATCCATATAAACTGATTTGTATGAAAGCGAGGATCGGACTTTTTAGGGTATACCCAGTGGACTCTAAAACTAGCCGAGTATGTCGTAGGCTGCTTTGTGCTTACTACGACCCGGTAGCGTGTAGGAAGAAAATGTTGAACCAAACTTACTATCGCTTACTATTTATATTAACAAATTTTGATGCTTCAATAGCTAATTTTAAAGTTGTCGTCTTAACAGTTTGCAGTTCGCTACCTCTAGAAGTTACTTTAGCATTTTTTTTTGAAAGATGTTAAGAGTCTGCGTCAGTACATCAGAACTTGTTAAAAGAGTGCATTTATAAATACATGGATTTGTTGTGGTTGATGGTTTTTAAATTTAATTTTTTAAGCTGCTTCGAGAATTTTAATACAAATTGGACTACAACCTTCGCGAATGTTAACCTGTCAGCCCTCTCCATACAAGACTAGTATACTTGGAAGTAACTAAGCCATTTTTGATTTTCCACTTGCCTCGTATTGTACAAAATTAAAAGGACATACTTTCTCACTATATTCTCACTAGTATAGCATTTGCAACATTTACATAGGTTAGAGTAAGTAGCAAAACTGTTTCTCACGAGGAACAAAAAAGGAAAATGAATGCCTTTGCAATATTTACACGCGTCTGAAGTAATGTTGCGAAACTGAGCCATGCAGGAGGAATATACCTTTAATGTTTTGTAGCATTTTCATGTTTTTTTTTTTAATTATTTTTTGATTCCTGTAATGCTCTTTTTGGAAGGTAACTCGAACAGCAAAACTGAAGTATTGGCTATATATCCCCTACAATCCTGGGCGCAATTCTCCAAATAGTTAGATTTTGGCTACTAGTTGTTGAGATAGACTTCTCTGATCGCCAAGCTTGCAGTAATCAGGTTCGGACTCGGTAAAACCTTAATTGGTCGATACCCGTCGTATTTGTCTTATATTCAGTCAAGAAATAATACAATCTGCCACCTAGTTGTTTAAACACTTACTTCCATAATAATTCCACTTAGGCTACGTGCAGAAAGTACCATTATTAATTTAAAAAATATATTCCAATTTAACAATATTCCAATATTTAACAATTACTTCTATAACCTGGAAAAAAATAAGAAAAATGTGACGTGATACCATTTTAAGAAACATGTCGTTGAAGAAATACTTTGTATCTGTTATGGCATTCAGGAAGAAGACTCACCTAATTTGAATGATAGTATTGGGGATGAGCTGCAGTATGGGCCTCCTAGTTTGGTGCACGGTAGTGAGCCGGAAGAGAAAGAAGAGAAATTGGATTTAAATGAGGGTGTTTCCATCACAGATTCACAGATTAATAAAAATTTGGAAGAACTATTTTGGAGGTAAGGCACTTCTTTTCTTGGATCTTAACCCCACAATTTTCCCACACCCATTTTTGTCTGTATCGCTGGATAAAAAAAAAATGTGTGCTGTGTGCATTCTTGTCTGCATCTCTGGATTAAAAACAAGAATTTAAATAAATACAATAACTGCGTATGCTAAAAAAAAATCATGAGCTCACGGCTCATACTGGGTAACAGTGGTTGGGACAGGTAAAACAGCAGTTGAACGGAGGACACAATCTCTGCGCGTAGAAGCCATCACAACCAATATTCCAATTACGCTCTTATTAAATGAAATAAAAGAGCGACATAGGTTCCAGTAATACAAATCTGCTAAATACGTCTAAACATTTAAGCATGCAAGACGACCACGGTAGATTTTTGTTTTGAGGGGGGGGGGGGGCAATAACCACCATCCCACCGTCACACCCAAGAAAACATCTCATTCTGAAAAATGGACCTCAGTCGGAAATACTTATATTTATAAAACAAAATGTAAACGAATAAAAAAAATTAATAATATTTTGGCTCAGCTTGGGGTAAAAAAAATTTGTCCTTAAATCCGTTCATCCCAGTCTAGACCCCAAGGCAATCGGCCAAGCCTCTACCATCTTACCGGATGCTAGATGAATAGTATAATTGTAGTTACAGACTAATAAACCACCCCTGTCTGTGTGTAACTGTTGGCAGAGTTGATGGATCAGGAATAAGTCTCTCATTTGGTAGCTTTCTTTGTTTTTTTTTTGGGGGGGGGGGGGAGAAGAGTGGGTTAGGATGAGCAATCCTATATATTTGCATTCGTTATTCAAACATAATGCGTGTAGCATACAATTAAGTAAAAAAAAGTGCGCGATTCAAGACGAGTTGCATTAATGACCAGCCAATATCTAATTTCTTCTACAGCTAAATTATCTTAACAAACGAAAGACAAAGCTCTCTGTATTGTTTATTTTTCTATTGAAAGTGATCGTAGAATGAATTTAGAATTTTGCCTTTTATTATGTACAGGGCCAGATTAAGGGGGGTGCTTTGGGTACTGAACACTGGGCCACAGAACGAAAAAGGGCCTCAAGGATACCTCACGGTCACAGGAAAAATAAAATAAGGGATGGTTTTAAATATAAAAAAAATTTACTTTTACTGTTTAAAAATTATTGTTTAAAGAAAAAGGAAATTTTTTTGTTGAGGGATTGGAAGGAGGGGGGAGGGCAGGCTCAGACTGGCCATAGTGCCATGGCACAGGCACTTTTTGGATCCCACATTTCTGGGTGGTTTTTTCCCTCCACAGAAGAAAAATCAGTGCCCTATATTTGGATTGTTTTCCAGCTGTTGACTATTCCTTTCAGATACAAATGCCATCCTTCCTTCTCTTTCCCCTTTTCTTTCCCAACCTCCCCCCCTTCCCCCCCCAATTCCACTTAACAAAATGGTTCAATAAAACTGAAAATAAACCAAACAGCGATCCTTAAAATATAGAAGACGCTTTATAAATGAACACTGTATCCGGGGAAATAACAGCCGAATATTAAAACAAGCAAAGCTTCCAGGACTTGGCCTTGGACTTGGCATGGGGAGTTTATAACACTTCCTCCAGACCACCTACCGATAGTTGGGAGTTCACGCCTACATCACTATCAGATAAATAAGTAAGTTTATATAGTAAGACCTCTTGTCACCCCTGTCTATACCCCTCTGCCGCCGCCGTTAGCCGTCGCGCCACATTTTTCTGAGCCAGCCGAGCAGCCGCCGAATATTTTACGGCGGCCGTCTGGCCTAGCCGTCGAAAAAAATACGGCTAGAGCCGCAAGGTTTGAAGTTTTAATGCATCAAAATGAAACGAAACAGTCATTAAGTTAGTTGTAACTTGTCTCTAACGGTAAGCTGCTCTCGTTGGCCTTATTTTCATAGTTTTTACAGCCATATTGCTTGCCAGCAACTTATGCATTCATGTATTTGTGTGGTCATTAGCATGCATGGTTACTTTCGGTTTCGTTTTTAGGGTTCGAGTAATAGTAGTCCGGACACATCGCTCCGGAAGCATTACTTGAAAAAAAATCGAGTGGTGATGTGGCTCTGATTTTTAATTTGAGGGTTCTTTGCAAATTTTTCCTTTTTTCATATGTGATTCATCTAGAAGTCCATTAGGCTTATGTCTCCTTCTCCCTTCCATTTCGTTATTTTCTTTATGTAGTTAGTTTCGTTGTTAATATTTGTGCTTCATTACCCGAAAATTAGCCGTCAGCCAGCCGAATTTATAATTGGCCGTGTGGTGGCCATAAAATTTGTGGCTAGCCGCAATTTAGCTGAAATTTCTGTTAAGCCAGCTGAAAATGACAAAATAATGCAGCGAGGAGTATACCTCTCTCCAAATGGCACAAGCGTCTTTTCCTCGCCAGTCCGACTTTGGAAGAGGGCCACAATAGATCTTAGCACCAGGCCTCTATGAGGCGTAATTTAGCCCTGATTATGTAGCGCTGCCTTCCAAATCCGTTATCGTACCGGGGAAATAATGGTGCTCCTCCGTACGACAGCTACGCTCCTAGTACGCACTATCCCGGATCGGACTCGCATGTTTGTCGAATTGATAATACACAACTGTTGCACTAAATAATCGATTATACAATAATTAGCTGATTAGTAGGAGCTATTTGTTCTACATAACTACCCGAATTATCAATGTGTGTTCCTGCGAAGCGCATAGAAGCCGCCATTTTTTTTTCCAGTTCGCCCAAAACCTGAAACTAACCTCATCCTGTTTAATACGTGATACGACTGACCCGTTCGAATAAACGACTCGAATGGGCTGTGACGTCACAAGACAATAGTCCTAGTGATGTCACGACACGAGCCCTTTTTCTCTCCCAACACTATTTCAATAACTGCTTTTGTGCGTAAAATGCATAAGCAGTTAAAAAGTGAAGTGCTAACGTCTCAGTTAGGGTAGTAACGAAAGTGACTAGTTTCCTAAACTTCAGGTTGTGCAGATAAAATTTGGTTTATGGGCTCGGATTTAAATTTGAGCACTGGGTAACTAGGCATTTATTTTGTGTTATTCAACTCAATCCCACACTGATAGGAATAAACCAATGTCAGCAAAATTATACACTTGAAATAGCGTAGTACATCAAGCCACCCTCATATTTACAGTTCATTTGAGTGACGTGGCCCAATTCGAACCAATGAACCAATCCTCTAAATCACTGTGACCATTATTGATATGAATATTGATGGTATGGTACATATTTTGGAGTACTGACGTTGCTTGGAATGCGAGTTGCATCACCAAAATAAATCGGGGTGAACCAATGGTGGGCACGACTATCTTGTATGCCTATGGTCCCGGGTTCACACATGTCATCTGCTCATACCTCTCTGCATTCGGGAAGAGAGGGCCCCAGAAGTGCACTCCTGCTCATGTCGATTGTGGCATGTAAAAAATACTAGGCAAATTAATTAAAAGTACATTTTCAGTTTTTGCAGAGAAGTAATTTCTTTAACGGCTTGAAATAGCGGCTTGTAATTTGCATGCTCAAAAAACACTTTGTGAGCTGATGAACATATTGTATTTCAACGTCAAAAATCTGAATCTGCATATTGGCATATCAGTAGGCAAAAATAAAAATTGTAGTGACCAACATAAATATCTTGACCCATGATAGTTTTTAAGTACATGCCTGTCAGCCAAATGTTCGACTTTACGTGCCTATGGTTGAGTTTTTTAAACATAAATAACGAGTTGTATTCAGAAAAGCAAAAGGTTTTAGAGCTAAGGTTAGCTACTACAGTATTACATTTTTTGTTATGTAAGTTTACTTCTCCTGGGAACAAATTTTCAATGCAGTTTTCGGGCCATTTACAGTTTTGCTTACATGTTAATGTAATTTTTACAGTCAAGTTAATCCTGGCTATCTTTTTCAAGTTAGCTCGATCGCCTGATTCAAACTGGCATTCGCTTGGTTTGGAGACGAGAACGCGGATCACTGTGCTGTTCATGCGCACTTTGCTCAGAGTCTGTTGGGCCCCCTCACAAAATCTCTGGTATGCCTTGGGACTTACTTTTTTGCCCATTGTGTAGTCATCCTTTTTTTGGGGGATGCCGTGACGGCATTGGTTAAAGGTTTGGACCATAAAAATCCTAGGTCAACTTCTTTTCTTAATTTTAATTCACTTAACTCCCTATGTGCGCATTGCATAACCATTACACTGCTAGAGAGAAAGTTATGATAAAGACAGACCCCACTAGGAGATGGCACGGTCCCTAGCTATAGAAATAGCTTACGCTCCTCTTGACTTAAAATGGTTGTAGAACTGTTCTTAATAAGATTACGTTAGGAATGTGTAACACAACCAGCTTCGCTTAATATGAATTCTTTTCTCTATTGTCGTTTTGTTACTGGCATCATCGCTTTGTTGCTATTCAGTGGGAAATTTTGATTCTACTAATTCTAGTGCCAAGTACAGCTTGCAGCTCTTATCACAGCCATGCTTGTTTTTTGTTCCAAGATATAATTCTCTTGTGAGTATGGTGTCGTTTGTTACCACAGCTGCTGGAAAGGATTTTTACGTAGTAATACGGATAAATCCTTTTCAAAGAATCCACGATGGCAAGTCCGTGGAACTGATTTTTTTTAACATCTTACATTGGAAGTTGAACATGTTTTACTATGCCCGGAAGCAAAGCAATATCATGTGAATATGTTACAACAGCATTTCACTGCAATCAACTAACATTAGACCGATTGGAAGCTAACCTGCATAAACTCAATTAATTTATACCACTTTATTAAATAAATAAGGTAATCCACAGGACAGATGTGACACTCTATTTCCGATTAATTGATGTTTGTGTTCTTGTGAGACCCTGTTTCAATGCGACATGTGCATATTCTTTTGAATGAGTACCTAGCAGTCTACTCCCCTTGTACTACGTGTGCTTTGTCCTGGTAACACTTGCTAATGTGACTGAGTCGCAAATGCAGAAAATTTGGTAACCAGATAATGGTGAAAAAGGTCTTCACCCACCTTTGAGTGTAGTCTAATATACCTCAATATATTGCCCCTTCTCTGAGCAGCGTCTTCAGGTGAGCTGGTAAAGAGGATGGAAAGCCAAATGGGCTCTACTTGGGTGAAATAAATACAGATACAAACCTATTTATGTTGCCTTTTGGAGTCAAATGTCAGACTGCCTGAGCGGGGAATTGAACCCAAGACCATTGAAACAAGGGTGTAAGTCTTGCTGCTGAGCCAAGTGACTACGGAAGTAGCTACGAGTAATGTGGTTAATTACCGGGGGATAGCATTGTTAGCTTGCATTTTGTGTTACTTCGTTTATGTTTAGATGCTTATGTTTCGTTTTGCGCAATAGCGCCTTTTAGTGTTACCCAATGTAGCGTACTCCATTTTGTAAATAAACTTAGCGTAGTTCTTAACCCAACATGGCGTCGTGAACACGCGAACCCCTACCACTCGCATTCAAAATTCAGAAAGACTAATTTCATGTGCTTGTACACCACAAACGAGCATGAAATTCAACCAATGTAAGTTTTGGGAATGAAAACGGACATTAGGTGCTGACTTTGAGCTTTGTTTACGCCAGCCGCGCGATCGACAAACACATGAGCAACGAAGCACTAGCGCAGGCCATCCGAGGCAACGCCGCGAGCAAGAAAGAACTCATTGTGTTCCCGATAAAGGCTGAACGTGAGTAAACACTAGGACAGTGCATAATAACGTTTTCTAACGGAAATTTACCATGGCCGAACCACGAAATTCAATCACACGTGAAACTTTACTTGAACTTTCAATGAATGAAATTTCTGAAGAGTTAAAATTAAGAAATATTCCGTTTCCTGACAGTAAAGATGAAGCAGTGGAAAAATTGGCTACTGATAATGAATATCGTAATCGTCATGGCCTACAAGGCATGTTAATAGACGCACGTGCAAAAAGGGATCAAAGTGTGCAACAAAACACAAATATGCAAAACGAAGTTGCATTGTTAAAAGCGAAAATTGATGCCCTTACTGTTGCATCAACACAACAATTACAACAAACGCCACCCATTCAACCAGAAATTGCGGCAATTTTAGCAAAATTGGCTGAAACGCAACAACAACAATCAGAAACGCAACATAAACTGCTTGAAAGAGCCACAGCACAGCCTGCCTTTCAAGTACATACGACTGCTGATTCTGCTAAGGCAATTTCTACCTTTTCTGGGGAACCTTTAGATAATGCCTCAGATTGGTTTAAAGAAGTGAAACGTGTTGCTGCTCTTGCTCATTGGTCAGATTCTCTCACATTAATTAATGCACAGACTCGACTTGGTGGTGCTGCTCTTAACTGGAACAAAACTACCGGGAAAAAATGTGACACTTTAGATGAGTGGAGCAAAGAATTTCTTGAGCGATTTAAACGCAAAATATCCATTACCGAATTTATTCGCATAAATGGGCAACGTGTGTTACGTGACGACGAGTCACTTGTTAATTACATCTACGCCAAAGACGCATTATTAGAAAAATCCCCACATCCATTGCAGCTTCGCGAAAGAGTGGATCTCATAGTTCAAGGTATTGGCGACAACACATGGGGGAACACGCTAGCCACTCATGAATACAAAAACATTGGTGACCTCATCGACAAAGCTGCTGCGTTAGACCAAAGGCGACAGCTAACTCCAAAAGAAAAACAACGTGAAGACCGTTCAATACAGTCACACAAAACGTCTCAAAGTTCGGATAGAAACATAGACTCGGTCACCAAACCAAATCACAAAACGATGATACACAAGTATAATCCACTGAAGGACAAACCAGAAGACCAAACTTGTTTACGATGTTTCGAAAAAGGTCACGTTTCCTACGATTGCAAGCTACCACCACGCGAGGGTACGAAATTGAAATATCCCAACACGCATTCGCAAACATCAGCAGACACTGTATCTGCTCCCCAAACTGCAACAGTAAGTGGAGCAAAAAGTAAGTCGAGGCCACAGTCTGCAACACCACCAAAACAAATGTCGACGAGTAACTGCATTTTCACACAACCTGGAAAACCACCAATAGTTTCCGCAACCATAAATGGAACATTAATTGTGGATTCTTTGGTTGACACAGGATCGGACCTAACGCTAACTCGCAAGTGTTATGTACCATCGGACGTTGTGTTACACCCATGGCAAGACCCGCCTTTAACTATACTAGGTGGACAGTATACACCTAACGGTTGGGTTACTCTACGCATTCAAGTGGGTGAAATTGACTACATTATGCCGAAAGTAGTAGTGTGTGAAAAATTGCCTTTCGCAATGATTTTAGGAAACGACTGGAGAGTTGCGGTTCAGGCACGTTATGTATTCCAAGCAAATGGTGATTTTTGCATATCAACGCCAAGTACAATGCAAGAGCATAAATGCATTCAAGCTGCATTCAAGCTGGTAAACCAAGTGTAAACTGTATTGTGCAACCGCGATGGGAAACTGAACCATTCATTCATGTAAATGAAACAAGTCTGAAAGCCTCTCTACCAGTACAGTTCTCGCAAAAAGAACCACAAATCACAAAAACAACGATTACCGTATCACCAACACCACAGACAGCCCTTACCAACGCTGAAGAGAGCCTAACTCAACAAAAGATTGTCATACAAAGTGTCGAGAACAAGCCAAATAAAGATATTTCCACAAATTCGATGCCTGCAGAGGAGTCTTCTGACCCAATGTGCCAGGAAGAAAAATCTTTGCATGCTCCCCAGCTTACGATTCCCGAGTCGCCCGTCTTGATGGACGATATATTTTTAACGACTGAGCAACAAGCAAAATTGGACGAGCTCGAGCTGGAGTATGAAGATATTTTTGCTACACCAGCGGAGCAAGTTGGCGAATGCCCTGTACTAAAGGCTAAAATCACATTGAAAGACGACACGCCAGTACAGTGTAAACCCTATCGTGTTTCAGAAGAAGATCGTCTTGCTATCATGGCGCAAGTAAAACTTTGGGAAGAACAAGGTATATGCCGACCATCAAAGTCAGCCTACGCAGCACCTTGTTTCGTAGTGGATCAACCATTCCACGACACCACACCACGACGAGTCATAATTGATTACGCCAGAACCATCAACCCACTCCTTGTACCTGATCCGCAGCCTCTTGACAACATGGAGGACGTGATACACAGAGTTGCACCGAAAAAGTACAAGTTTAAAGCGGATGTTTCTAAAGCATTCAACACGATTCCAATTGTAGAAGAAGACATCTACAAGACGGCCTTTGTAACTCCAGACGGCCATTACGAATTTACGAGATTACCTTTTGGGATTGCCATAGGCCCGGCTACAATGACCCGTGCATTCAAGTTGGGCTACGCTCACCTAATAGGGATAGGAGTTTCCACATACATCGACGATATATCCTTTGGTTCAGATACGTTCGATGAGCACATTGAGAAGATTCGTCAAGTTTTCGACGCAACAAGAAAAATGAAATTCAAGTTGAGTCGCTCAAAATGTGTCTTTGCGGCCTCAACTATATCACTATTTGGACTAGTTCTTCTACCCGAGGGAATGCTGCCGGATCCTACACGAACTGCAGTTATAAGCCGTTACAGACCGCCAAAAACATTACACGAACTGCGTAGTTTTCTTGGTTTTGTGAACCACTTTCGGGATCATATACCAAATCTAGCCGCCAAGTCCAAGGCCCTAACTGAGCTAACAAAAGGAACCAAGAGAAATAAATCTCCAGGAGAGTACTGGACACTGAAGAATACGAAGATCGACTTAAATGAGAAACAAACTGAAGCCTTTGAACTTCTCAAAACATTGGTAACAACGCCACCAATACTAGCCTACTTCAGACAAGGGGCACCAACCTATGTCGAGACGGATGCATCTTACAATGGGCTAGGAGCCTGGCTCTCGCAAGACCATGACAAGAAGCGGGTAGCCATTCAGTACGCGAGCAGATCTTTAAAGGATCCCGAGACACGATACCACAGCAATGAACTTGAGTGTGCTGCAGTATACTGGGCTATAGCAGAAAAGTTCCGTCTGTATCTTCACGGACATGTATTCACTCTTATTACCGACAATTTCACCACTGCCTATATCATTGCCAAATCAAAATTAAATCGTAAATTTGCAAGATATGTAGTCGAGTTAGCGCCATTTCAATTTACAGTCGAACATCGCCCGGGAAAAGATAACGTTGTGGCGGATCATTTGTCGAGGTATCCTGAGCCAGACACAAACAAGACGTGCGTCATCATCAACAGATCTTCAGACGACCAAATCGCTAATGCTCAACAAACTGACATTTTTTGCCAACAAATAAATCGCAAGCTGGAACTTGATCCAACGACAAATCATCTTCAGCAGATTCGCAGAGCATTCAAAGTAGAAGATGGCATCCTACTCCACGTAAATAACAACGAAGGAACACCACAAGCTTCAATAATAGTCCCCGACAACCTGCGAGCTGCAGTCCTTCACTTATGTCACGATGAAGCGGCTCATTTAGATGTACAAAAAACGATGCATCGCATCAGAGCAAATTATTGGTGGAAGAAACTAACTAGTGACGTCAGGGACTATGTTCAAAGCTGCCACGAGTGCCAGATGGTGAACAGGCGAACGGTTCAAGCAAATGGTTTGCTTGGTCATCGGCCGATACCTCATACACCATGGGAAGTCGTTTCGGCAGACCATGTTGTTTCACTGCCAATCACTAGTGCTGGCAACAAGAACTTAATTGTGATCATTGACCACGCAACAAGATACATTGTTGCACGTGCAACACCGAACATTACCGCTGCGACAGTCGTCGATTCCTTGGAAGATGACATAATCTTTCGATATGGTCCACCAGCTCTATATATTTCTGACAATGGACCGGCATTCATTGCCACACAAACAAAACGAGCAATGAGGAAGTATGGCATAACGCACGCCCTAACGCCTCCATACACGCCACAAGCAAATGGCCTCGTCGAAAGGGCAAATTCTACAATTGTTGCTTCGCTAAAGAAAGCAGTAATGGAAAACCCTGCTAGCTGGGATGTGCAGCTTCCAAACATCATACTCGCATTAAACACGGCGCAACAAAGCACCACGAAGTACTCCCCATTTTATCTCTTGCATGGTTATGTGCCGCGCTTGCCACGTCAACTCCACTTAGGATCAATTGATGACGACACTGAACGTATAAACCAATTGGACTTGCTTGCTCAAATAAGAGGAAAAGCAACGGCCAACATTGAGGAAGCGCACAACAAAAGCAAACAACGCTATGATCGGAACCGTCTTGACACCGAGTTTGAAATTGGTGATCTGGTGGTGTACGACTGGCCAAAGGTGAGTGATCACAAATTATCGGCTCGCTACAAAGGACCGTATCGGATAATTCGGCCAGTCGGGGCAGTCTGCTACCAGATAGAAGATGTCAACGATGCAGCTATCACCAAGGTGGTGCACGTACAGGCATTACGGCCATACCAGGAACGCGCCGGTGATGCTGTGGATCAGATATTTACTGACAGCAGTTCCGAATCCAGTGATGAGCAAAGCACAGACTTGGAGCCTGAGGAAGAAGACAGAAACAATGACGACATGTACGAGACAGAATCAACTGACGGCTCACCAAGAGATGAACAGTTAAACAATGAACTGCCTGTAACTAGACAAGGTGCACGAAGAGCGACAAAACCACCTGCTCGTTTCAAGGACTATGTAATGTTCAGCGAGTAACAGAATTGCTAAATTGTTTTGCTTCTGTAGCCCGAAGCAAGGGGCAAATGTTAGCTTGCATTTTGTGTTACTTCGTTTATGTTTAGATGCTTATGTTTCGTTTTGCGCAATAGCGCCTTTTAGTGTTACCCAATGTAGCGTACTCCATTTTGTAAATAAACTTAGCGTAGTTCTTAACCCAACAGCATGAACAAAATGTGGTCTGACGGTGACAACATCTTGCCATCTTGTCAGGGGCGCTTTCTCTACCCCTCCTCCCCTTCCCCCTCCCTGAGCTGTCTGTTGTCCTAGTGGAGTCCCTTGCCCCCGTGGGATGACTTTCTGTCCCTTTCAAAAGGTGAGTGGGATGGCAAGAGCTTTCTGCATGTTTGTGCACAGTACATACATAGTACTGGTACTATGGTAGTTGTTAGGCGAGAGCAGGTAAGTAAAATTGTTTCTAATGTGGCCAAAACGGTAAAATGCCATGTGGTGTTTTTATTTGTTTGATTTTAATGTTTACAGAAGCAGCTCTTCCGAGGTTGCTGACGTTGACGATGACCAGGGTCACAGTGACTCCAGCAGTGACATTGAGAGGCTGGACGAACTCCCCTCTTTAGAGGGTTCTTACAGCTCGGACTTGTCGTCTAAATTTAGCGACCTTCAACCACTAGTCGCAGGTAAGTTTTCTTGGCTGTAAATGTTTCTTGGTGAAGTCGTGGGTTTTTAACTTACTGCCATGATACAAGCTTAATAATAGAACGGTTGAGTAAGGAATTAGCATTAATAACTGCACCAGTTAACCACTTGCTGCGTCCTGCAGCAGTGACACTAAAAAATTTTCTTTTTTTATATGCATTAGCAAGTATTTATATAAAATTCCGTAGGGACCTAGCAACGCTCATCCAGGTCTCAGCTAGTACTGCCAATTAATTTTTCCCTAGTACACAAGAGTAATAAATGTCAAAACTGCACCCCTGGCGCTCGTCAGGTTTCTCTGAGACATTATGTCTCATTTGATTTACACTCATCTTCACCAAGTTAGGTTTGGTTGGCTGAACTAATAAAGCCATACCTACAGTTCCAAACTCTTTTTAACCCTATATACGCGTTGCTCCCGATATTGGACGTGCAGTATTGTTGCTGAACACGCATTAAGCCCGATATCGGGCTGCTGATGGCTAAACAAGGCAACCCCTGATTTGCTAGTACTGCTTCTTAATGTGAAATAAATGAAGAAATTGACAGCATTAGGTAACATCAATCAGACGAACCACTCTCGCTGTATTATTTCATTTTTCGTGCCATGCTCTCAATGTCAAGGGGCAGCAATTTCATCCAAGAGAATCATGCCCAAGAGATGTGGATTATTGCGTATGGGTTGACGATTCAAACAGTAAAAAAGATGTAAAGTGTTACCAGATTTGCACAAGTATAAGTATAAATATGAATCCAAACACGGCGAAAATCCATAAGGACAAAAAAAAACCGTGGAAGCCACAAATTATCCCGTGGTTTTGCATAGGGACAGGCGACGTTTAAAAACACCGAGGGAGGGCGCACATCTGACGTCATCAGGGAGAGCATTCCACGCCCTGACCACCCTGACACCAAAGCAAAACCTTCGAACATCCACCCGACATCGGCGAAGAAACAAAGTACGAGGTTCAGCAAACCTATCCACCCGAAGAGTCAATAGCTTCCTCCAATCGATGTCAACGAGCCCGCTCAAGAGCTTGAAAACACAAATCAGATCGAGATTTTGCCTTCGTTCAGCAAGGGTTTCCAACCCAAGCGAGCCCAGCCGATCCTCGTATTCCAAATGCCGTACACTCCAAAACATCCTCGTGAATCTCCTTTGCACCGCCTCAACGGTCCTAATGTCACCCAACAGATACGGGGACCAGATAGGCGAACAATACTCCAACAGAGGTCTGACTAAGGCTTTATAAGCTGGCACCAACACCTTCGGCGACCGCGTAGAAAGTGTCCGCCGTAAAAGACCAAGGGCCCGGTTAGCCTTGGTCGCAACAGCAGCACACTGATTGGCCCGCTTAGCATTCGCAGAGACGACAACCCCCAAGTCCTTTTCAGACTCAACCTCAATAAGGGACACTCCACCAATTTTGTAAGGAAATGCCAGCTTTCCTGGCCGCCAGCCAATACGCAGGATGTGGCATTTCGCAATATTCAACGTCATCATAGCATCTTTGGTCCACGCCACCATCCTGTCCAAATCCCTCTGAAGCTCCTCACAGTCCTCAATGCTACAAATCTTACGGCCCATCTTTCCGTCATCAGCAAAAGCCAAAACACGGGAAGTGATATCGTCCCATGCATTGTCGGAGAACACAACAAACAGAAGGGGGCCAAGGACGCTGCCTTAGGGCACCCCACTTATGACGGTCTTCCACGAAGAAGCTTGGCCGTTTACCACGACCCTCTGGCTGCGATCCTTCAACCACGCCTCGACCCAATCAACAAGTGTAGCATTTACTCCAAGATCACGTAGCCTTCTCACTAAGCGCAGATGGGGGACCATATCAAAAGCCTTGGAAAAATCCAAATAAATACAGTCAACATGAGCACCACTATCAACAGCCTCCATCCAATCCTCCTGGGCCAAAAGCAAATTACTAAGGCACGAGCGGCCCCGCACAAAGCCATGCTGCACGTCAGATGGAACCCCCCTCCTTTTCAATTCCTCTTCCAAATGTCCACGCAGAATACGCTCCAAAATCCTGCAGATCACACTTGTGAGGCTCACAGGTCGATAATTTGAAGGTTCCCTACGATTTCCTCCCTTATGAATGGCAGTAACATTGGCCATCCGCCAGTCACGTGGAACAACCCCATTACGAAGTGTCAACGCAAAAAGGTGAGTAATCGGTTTAGCAATTTCATAGGCTGCTTCCCGAAGAATGCGAGGATGAATACCATCGGGCCCAGCAGCTTTACACACATCAACACTGAGCAGCATCTTCAACACACAGAGCTCGGAAACAAAATCACTTTCAAGCGTCCTCTTCCTGTCCTGGTCTGCGTCAATCGAATGCCAAAAATCACTCAGGAAGAAAGCTTCAAGGTCATCCTCAGGAGTAAACACGGAGCAAAAATGTTCCTGAAGCACCTCAGCGGCTTCCGTGTCACCTTTCGTACGACTGCCCCTTGCAGTATCAAACTCCATAAAGGACTTAGTCTTATTCGTGACACGATTGACGTAGCTCCAATATGTTCGTGGGTTGTTCTTAAGTCTTCCAGCCAGGCCTGCTTCAAAACGACGTTTGGCTCTGCGCAGAGCTTTGCAGGCCTTACGCCTAGCAGACCTAAACTTTTTGTAGTTCTTTTTGTAGATGTAACGAAGAAGGACTGGCTGTGCAAAAGAAACAATAGTGCATTGTAGTATGGTGCTGCGGTGTAATGCCATCCAGTAGGAGGTCTTACAAAACAGGTGTGGGCAAGTGGCGGGCGGTTAAAAATCGCACTACAGCACTACTGCAATATAATACTAGATACTGCCTCATTCACAAGTACTGGAAAAAAACCGAGTACCGGGGTACAAAGCTTGGTACCGGCACCGGCTTAAAAAATTTCTGGTACTGTTTACGCCCAACACTAATTGAGCTCTTTGATTGGGATTTAATCTACAACAGCTTCGTTTTCTCCTCTTTTATTACCGTAAATCGCGTAATAAAAGCCCTGGCTTTGTTAACGCCCACCCTTCAAAAATGCCTTAAGGTCAGAAATCGTATAGCAGCTTTATTAACGCCCCCCCCCCC
>JAHWFP010009004.1:52068-72926 GCA_023313725.1 Lithobius niger
CCCCCCCCCCCCCCCCCCCCTCTCCAAACTTTTTTTTAGTCAATCATGAAATTGACTAAAAGCTTCAAACGTTTAAAGAAATCAACGCATTATCCCTTTAAATCTTGGTTGTTCTGCAGCAAAATTAACGATAAGATTCATAAATTTTACGAAATCAACATTTAATTTAACACGATTCACGGGAGCATTTGTAATCGCGCAAAAGTCGACAATAGTAGGCCTATGCGATCGATCATTGATGTGCGTAATATGGATTCAGTCTAGTGAAAACGCTATACCTTTTTCTCATTTATTCTCAAATTTAGTTTATTAGCTCGTCCTCCTTCCAATATCTAACATAATTCAAAGTTAAAACTAATTTTTACCATCACAAAACCTTCAAAACAAACACGCGATCACGATCGGAAAACGCCAACCGAAGTAACGTCATAACGGACGCGGTAGACCGGATGTTTAAAGCGCTTACGCGGTCTTGACGCGTCCACCACTTCGCGTCCACTACTGGGGCCCCACGGGTCCAGACCTATGCGTCTATTTCCGCCGGAACTTCCGTCTTGGACGATAATATATAACTCTCTGGTGATAAATGTCAACACACGCGTTTTCCAGCGGGTGAATCACGTTGTCTGTTTTGGAGGTTTGTGTGTTTGAAGGCTAAATATTAGTTTTTACTTTGAATTATGACGATCTAATAAACTAAATTTGAGAATAAATAGGAAAAAGGTAAAGTGTTTTCACTAGACGGAATCCATATTACGCACATCAATGATCGATCGCGTAGGCCTAATATTGCCGACTTTTCCGTGATTACAAATGCTCCCGTGAATAGTGTTGGATTAAATGTTGATTTCGTTAAATTTATGAACATTTTCGTTAATTTTGCTGCAGCACAACCAAAATTTAAAGGGATAAAACGTTGATTTCGGTAAACTTTTAATCAATTTTCCGATTCACTAAAAAAAAAAAAGATTGTGTTAATGCTAGATTGAACCCAGACCACGCACGTGAATGATCAACTTTACCGTGATGGATTTAGGCCTAAACGGCCACCCCCAAAAATATGTTAAGGTCAGAAATTCTTGTTAACGCCCCCTCCACTTTTTTATCAAATTAATTTTAGCCGCCCATGGGCGTTTAATAGGCGATTTACGGTAATGTATTCTAGCTCGTGGATTCTTTTTACTTATAGTCCCTGCTGCGGGTTTTTTCTCCCAATTCCATGGGATTCGGATGGTTAAGCTACAGGAAGTGTCATTCTTTTGTGCACAAAGACATTGCGATTCGTAAGCCGACATTCAGTGTAGAAACTGAATTCGACAGGGATGCATAAAAATAGACTTTGGATTAGAATATATTATCCTCTAGCTACCATATTTTGAGATGGATTTACGCACTTGTTGAGTATTGAGAAAAATTAATGCACTTTTCGCTTGGAAGATTAATCTCTTTCATAAAAAAATGCAACTATCGTACTTTGAATCTTCTGTAACTGCGGTGAAAAAATTTGTTGACGCTCAAACTCAATTTCAAAAATACTCATCAGTATCTAGCCAATTTTCGATAGGCATATGTCCATACAGGTGTAAAATATGGTGCTCCTATCTTCTTCAGGCTTAAATAAACGTGCTTCTTCAGTTGTCTACATCGTTGTTGTGCTAGCTGATCGCGGATTTTGAAAAAACGCGGGAATCGTAGCCTTCAATGTGCGTTAGGCCAAGCTGCTGCTGTTGCCATTGTGCTCCAGGCCTAGTTTTTTCGCTGTCTTGGGAGTGCCACTTTCTAGTTAGGTGTTCACCAAGTTGCCGACCGATTAAATATTCGATAGATGGGCTTGACAGTCCCTGCAGGTTCATAAAGAGTTCCACCTTCTGATTTTTCGTGCTGAATTGCCAGTGATTCAATTCCCCTCAAATGTTAATCACGTCTGGAGTTGGAGACTATTAGAGTTGATGTTTTATTTCAAGCCATGTGATGATCAGTATTCATGCAGTGATATGCGATGCTGTTCGTCACTACTTTATTCCTTGTATCTGCCATGTGCTGTTTAATCCTTTCTATCACTCCTTTCCTCGTGTCACCTATATATACAGCATCGCAATCACTGCATGGTACTTTGTATACTCTCTCCGGGGTGTTGGTGATGCCCTGTAGCTCTTTTTCCATCTCCTTCTTTTCGTGTGACATGCTGAATTTTGTCCCACCCTGCGTTCTCGGCTTCTTCAGGAGCTGTGTTTTAAAATTCTTTCCTCCTTTCACAAACAAATCGATGCCTCTCTCTTTCAGATTTCGTATATTTTCACTCACTCCTCTAAAGTGTGTCACTCCAACTCTCTTGCAGCTCATTTCATTTGGTGTTGTCTTTCCCTCATTTTCTTTTCCCCCCAAAATGGCTTCTCTTTCAGCTTTGACGATGCCTACGGCCTGTTTTATCAACCTGCTTAACAGTCCAGTTGGGTAGCCTAATCGACGATTCTCCCTTTTGCTGCGTAGTACGGCTGGGCAATCTCATAAGTGCTGGAGTGTCGCACTAGTCGGATGAACTCATTCTTCGCAATGTTCCTAAGTTGATCTGTTGGGCGTCCTGAATCATAGGGTAAGCCCCTCCCAGAGAAGTAGGCGAAGGAAAGGGAACCATCCGTTGTCCTGCTCAAGCGAAGATGGAAAAATGGGATGGATCCATTTTCTTCTTGTTCTTGTCAACGATGTGTTGGCAGTGCTACAAAGAAGCAGAGTTGGAGAAGTCCTTTCCAAATTGAATGATTGGCGGGAAGAAATCAAGTTCACCTTCAAACAAGAAGAAAATGGATCCGTCCCATTTTTGGATCTTCGCTTGAGCAGGACAGCGGATGGTTCCCTTTCCTTCGCCCCATATGTTAAACCCCTCTCGGGGAGGGGCTTCAGGACACCCAACAGATCAACTTAGGAACATTGCGAAGAATGAGTTCAACCGACTAGTGCGACACTCCAGCACTTCTGAGATTGCCCAGCCGTACCTCTACGCAGCAAAAGGGAGATTCGTCGATTTAGGCTAACCACCTGGACTGTTAAGCAGGTTGATAAAAAAAAAAGGCCGTAGGCATCGTCAAAGCTGAAAGTGAAGCCATCTTGGAGGGAAAAGAAAATGAGGGAAAGAGAACACCAAAATGAGTTGCAAGAGAGTTGGAGTGACACACTTGAGAGGAGTGAGTGAAAATATAAGGAAGATTCTGAAAGAGAGAGACATTGATTTGTTTGTGAAAGAAAAATTTAAAAACACAGCTCCTGAAGAAGCCGAGATCTCAGGGTGGGACAAAATTCAGCAGGTCACAAGAAAAGAATGATAGAAAAAGAGCTACAGGGCATCACCAACACCCCGGAGGAGTATACAAAGTACCATGCAGTGATTGCGATGCTGTATATACATATATATATATATATATATATATATATATATATATATATATATATACACCTATAGGTGAAACGAGGAATGGAGTGATAAAAAGGGTTAAACAGCACATGGCAGATACAAGGAATAAAGTAGTGACGAACAGCATCGCATATCACTGCATGAAAACTGATCACATGGCTTGGAATAAAACATCAACTCTAATAGTCTCCAATTCCAGACGTGATCAACATTTGAGGGGAATTGAATCACTGGTAATTCAGCACGAAAAATGAAAAGGTTGAACTCTTTATGAACCTTCAGGGACCGTCAAACCCATCTATTGAATATTTAATCAGTCGGCAACTTGGAGAACACCTAACTAGAAAGTGGCACTCCCAAGACAGCAAGCTCGGCCTAACGTACATTGTAGGCTACGATCCTCGCGTTTTTTCAAAACCCACAATCAGCTAGCACAACATCGATGTAGATAACTGAAGAAGCACGTTTATTTAAGCCTGAAGAACATGGAGCACCATATTTTACATCTGTATGGACATAATGCCTATCAAAAATTTGCTAGATACTGATGAGTATTATTGAAATTTTGAGTTTGAGCGTCAACAAATTTTCACCCTAATCCCTTTCGTTGAACTAGTTATGAATTGAGTGTCTTACGCAGACAATTTAATTACTGATACAGCCTAAACCATTTCCTAAGTGGGAATGCATTTAGCAAGGTAAGGTGCCTGGCCGAAGTACTATATTTGAGATCAGGAATTCACTGTCTACGTATATAAACCACCTCCAAATCTTTTTGAAAATGCAAATATCTTTATACTCTCAAAAGTATGATATGGCCTCTAGGTTGTGACTTGCTCGTATGTAAATCTAGAATCGAAGTGTTCAGACAGAAGTTTTTCCTTAGCAACGTTGAAAAGCAGAACAAATTACATGAATAAAAATTAATGACATTCCAGATCCAAACTTAAATTTGAAGGTGGAACAAGAATTGGAGACCCCTTTACCAGTGTTGAAAATCTTGCCAGGTAGGCCTAATTCTAAGATGTACGAACACTATCACTGCTTGGCACCTTTGTTGTACTACATTACGTCAATCACTTTTGTGATTGCGCACTTGAGATTGCGCACTTATGCTGTTCAGGATAAGTGGCCACAGCGTGTAGCTTGTAGGTAATACTTCTGGATGGCATCAAATGTAGGTATTCCTGTGTTTGCTTGTGATGTTTATTTTTTTATTTTATTTAGGTTAGGTTTATTTTTTTGGTTAGGAAATATTACTGGGCTGCCCTTAGGCATGTAGTAAAGCTGACGTAGGCCTAATATCGTTCGCAAACTGCTTGTCGATCACTCACTCCTTTAAACTATGCATGCAGAATATTCTTGTCACCTATCCACATTTGGTAATTAGGAGCAAGAAGTTCCGAGGTAGAAGCTGGGCAAAAAAAGCACATATCTCCTCTCCAGACCTCCCCCACCCCTGACCAAAAAAAAAACAAAAAAAACATCCCAACGCACCAAAATTGGACGTATGTTTGTGTGCCACTAGAATATTGGTAGATTTTTACACATACTGTTTTTGGCTGCCAAAAACAAAAAAATTGAACAATACTTTATAAAAACCTCTGGTTGGAGTTATAAAGTATAACTCCTTGGAAAATGGCTCGCTTACTCGAATTACTTTGCACACAAAAAGCAGCTAGAGATTGGTCTTGGGGATATGTAGCATACGCAGTTCTGCTAAAACCAGCGGGTTCTCTTTCATACTGTTAGAAGATGCTTTAAGGAAAAACAAGTGGGAAGAGGAGGAAAACCTGTTTCCATCCCGCAGAGCTGAATTTTGGCCCTGCCGTCCAGAATTTTCTGTGTGTACCTGTGCTTAATAATCACCTGTGCGTTCTCCACCTGCCTCGAGTCTTTTCTGCTCTCCTTCTGATTGTGCCTGGATGTTCCATGTTTTTTGGATTGTTGCAAAGTCATAAAAGGGGCATCGTGATGACGCATCAGTGAAAATCACGGATAGATTTGTGTCCTTTTGATGATGACCATGCATTGATATTGTGACAATTTTCCTGGGAAGCGCCAAGCGCCACATCACGTGACAATTGCACCACGACTAACGAAGAATAAATAATTCATCAATGAAGGCATGTAATAGAAAGATTAGCCATATTATGTAGTTTTACAATACTAAGATTACATAAATGTAAGTAAATTCACATACCAACAAGAGCATAATAGTACCTACTGGTTATGTGGCTTAACAAGACAAAAATACCAACAAGGCCATCTAGGAGCTAAGACACCACCGCAGCGTGAAAACCAAGGGCGCACACGTCGTTCAAAGCCAAAAATGGAGCAAGTGACGCCAAGATCCATCCAAATGAGTGACAATATGCTCCGAATCTAGAGACAGGGGACAAACCTGAAGCTTCCAATAGATTTCACTGTGACGCTCATCTTTAAAAATAAAGCCAATGACTTCCACCTCTGACTACCTCCCTTTTTAGCTGTAGTATCAATCAGTTAGTGCCCTTTTCACAAACACATTTCATTTATGACCTATCCTCCCAAATTTGGAGCAATTGTAAAACTGCGGTGAACCGTCCCATCTCCTTAATGCAGTTCAAAATACATCCAAAAAATGCGATTTTGTCTTTGTGAAGGATACACCAGTGTTGCTGTTTTATTTTCAGCATCAAACTTTCATGAATCTCAAATTTAGGAATTTAAGGTTTAACGGCCCTCTTTTGATGAGATAGTATATGTTATTCCTTCCCTTTATGCTACAAAAAGGACGAACCCTTTCTCGTACCTATCCAGGGTCTCGTAGAGAAAGTCAAAATTTTCCCAATTAAGGTGATCCCACTCCTGACAAGTCCAGAGTGAGAATTGGCAAATCCCCGAAAAATGCAGAAGGCGGATCTATTGACTATTCTTTCTATACAGATTGCCTGAAGTTAAAACGACTCAACTCGCTTCATCACCTCAGATTTCCATGTCCAGAACTCTTCGGCAAAACAGAAGTTAGAGTTAGAGTGGAAAATAATACTCCAGCCCAGTGGTAATTAAAATCGGAAGGGAGATAGATTCTTAGCTGCCGAGAACCTAGGTAATAAATGAATTGACAGAATCTTGGGCCAGAATGTTTCGACATCTTGGAGAAGAGTGCTAAGATGGAAGGGCTTTTCAGTTTGATTGTCCCAGATCCTTGGTTTTTCTCGTTCATAGAACTTGTACATGGAAGAAGATCTAACTCAGCAGAACGGAATGGTTGGCCACAAGTCAACACCAGTGCTAAGACTTCATGCCCGGCTACTGTCATCAAGATTCTCCAAGTTAACGACCTTTCGGAAGAAGCTGGCAGTCTTATTGTCTACTGCTTCTGGAGCAGTACACGCTAGTTTTTTAAAGACAAGTGGATATGGTGGAATCATGGGTGTAATGGAAACACGTCTAATTTCATGGCGCCCAACTCTGGCACCATTCTCAAAATTTTGAACCATCTCTTAGCTTCAAGCGTCAACATTTTTGGAATTAAGGAAACGGTTATACTACCTTCCCGTTCTAAAGGTTGCTGACAAGTTGTCCATCCGTGCGTGATTATTTTATGGTCACTGTGCTTCTAATAAAATAATCTTTTAATTACTTATTTCTGTATAAAGGGGAAACTTTTGCTCCGCGAGGCGGGGGCAATTTCTCTTTTCTAGTTGCCGGTCAGAAAATATCCACTACCTGTAAATTTTTATGCATTCAGTTCCTGAGTGCTAGTTACCCTGGAGGAATCAAAACTCTGATGATACGCCCAGCTCAGCAGCCCATGTGCGCATGCGTTAGCATGGCAGTCCCTCCATAAATAGTGTTGCGGCGTTAGCCAGTCATCTCTTTTCCTCCAGCCGTCGGCCCATCAACACCGTGCTGTTACCCTCTCCGTCTTTCACCGAAAGAAGCCCACCACGGACACATCTTCAAGCAAAACCCCGTCGGTTGACCTTCAGGAACGCCGCAAGTCCCCCTACCGTCGTGGAATTCTCGCGACTGCTGCGGCCTCTCATCTTGCCTCGTCTGTATGGCTTACTCCGTCTTTCCCCGAAAGCTCCATCAAGACTCTCGTCGAAAGTTCTTGATGCCGTCGAATCTTCACACCTCAACTGAAGCTTTCACCGAAAGTCCATGTTGGAATCGGTTCGCCTCTCAACCCGAAGCTTTCTCCGAAAGTCAGATGGCTCCGATCATCCCTCACCTGAAGCTTTCAGTGAAACTCTAAGACGGCACTGGATCTTCCTCACCTGAAGCTTAGTCCAAGGTGGCGTCGAATCATCCCTCTCCTGAATCTTTCACAAAAGGTTCAAGATGGCGTCGCAATACACCAATTTGTCACTCCATCGACACTTCCATCATACTCTTTCACCTTCCCCGGAACATTTGCAGATTGCCGCTGACCCGAAATTTTTCCCCGCCTGCTGTATTCATCCTTCTTCTTGGAACTCTCTCTTTTGGGCATGGACCGCCTGGCATCGCCATGCCCCAACCTATGCTGCCGCCGGCACCTCCCCCCGGTCGTCCTCTGAACCCTCTCTCCATCTTGGCTCTTCATCTCTCCTGAGATGCCCCACTTTCCTGCCGAATGGTTCCTACTGCCTTGAACTTTCACCCCAACGTGCTTCGTCACCCATGCAACTATGATGGCTCCTAAAATTTGAGGCGGATCATCCGGCAGCCGGTTAATACATAGTTGGAATCCAGCAACTGTCCGTAAACCTGAATCCTGCACGTTTGCGGCGATTTTTTCTTTAAGTAAACTCTACAATCCCCACACCGCCTGCCAGAGCCACCGTGAGTGTGACTACAACACTGACCCCTGAACTATTTGTCTCTCTCTTTCTGAAACGGAATGGCCTGTCATTCGACTAAAAAACCAAGAATCAATGACCCGGTCAAAACAAATTCGTAAACAAAAGGGCAAGGACAACGCCGGCAAATCAACACCAACTCCGGGGAAGTCGGATTTCCTCCCTTCACTAACTCCGTCACCTGTGCCTTCAATCAAACGGAAGACACCCTCAAAATCTCATTCTGCAACCCTTGACATCTCGTCTAAGCCCTGCACTGCAACCTCGTCAACTTCAGGCTGAACTTCACCTCAACCACTCACTCTCATCCAGACCTGATCTTCTTTGCACCAGTTCAACTTCCAATGACGTTCAACCTTCGTCGAAGCCTCAAGTTTCCTTTGGCCTGGACGGAAATTCCGCACTATCTTCGCCGACGCCTAATTTCAGTGACTGTGATGTGCTACACAAACATGTGCGTCATCGACTTGACCTGAACCCCAAGGAGCTAAACCGCTTAAAATCAAACTGCGTCGACGTTTCCACCCACATTTCTAAACTCCGAAAAGAACTGTCGAACACCAAAAAGCTAATGTCAGCCTATAAAATGACATTCAAAACCTAACCAGTAGCAACAATCACATGCGAAGAAGAGTAGAACTCTTGGGGAGGGAGGTCAAAATTGGTTTCTATTGCCTAAAGAAAATATACACTACCTGTAAATACCCACCCAACCTCTCCTCTAGAGTCACCATCATGGCTGACATATCTGGAGGTAAAGTAGATGGTTGGCCAATGCCGTAACACCATTTATGGAGGGTCTGCCCAGATGGGCTGCTGAGCTGGGAGTTTTGATTCCTCCAGGGTAACTAGCACTCAGGAACTGAGCGCTTTAAAAATTTACAAGTAGTGTATATTTTCTTTAGGCAATAGAAACCAATTTTGACCTCCCTGCCAGGTAAAATTGGGCTTTTTACCCAATGTAAATCTGACCCTGGATGAGTCATTGCACGGGCTGGCCATGCACTGTAAGAATATGTATTACTAAATTATTCTGTAATAATGATAGCTGCGTACAGCATGGATAATTTAAATATAATTGTTGGTAGAGGCAGAGCACATAAGGCTGATCAATAGGATTATTTGCATGCAATACTGAAAACTAAAAAAAAATAATGTCCAATGCATGGGCCCACCGCCAGTCCACCACCATTGTACTTTTCACATGCAAAACATACATGGGGGGGGGGGGTTTATATAGCTACTTTAGTCTTAAATATTTACATGAGGAAATTTTCATGTGTTCGTGTGGCGTTAGTGAATGCAGTAATGGATGAAAGTTTTTGGGGGGGAAGGAGATAATTTTTAATTGGGACGAATGCTTCATTGTGTTGGGGAGAGATGTCCCTGGATCCTCCGCTTTATTGTTACTAGAACAAGTCTTTACTTTCACACAGCCAGAAGGGGCCTGATTTATCCGTAGATGAAGTGTACTTGATATTCGCAGACCTTTAATGGGTTAAAGGAGTCTGGGTCACAATGTCCGATGAAGGCACCTTCGGTTCCATCACTAACAGTGTCTGGATCAACTTCGTGGCTCTTGCACAAGGCCGGGGACAAAAATGGCTTCGTTTTCAAAACTCTCCAAAAGCTGCAATGCGATCCTGAATTGGAACAAGACAAGCTACAAAACGAGCATCTGCCAAAGCCAAGGCAGCACCCAAGGTAAACTTGAATTCAGTGGCCGACATAACCCGAGTCGAATGAGCAAGGTAGGGGAGTTTGGCAGTGACCCCCCCCCCCACCCCCAAAAAAAAAAAAAACACAAAAAAAACTGATCTTTCTCCTTCAATTGTCGTTCACAACACTATCGAGCACAACAGCCACCGAAACTGGCTCAACAAATTCGGGACCGGATACAGAATCGTTACTAACGCCCGGCCATATTGTCCATAGTCAGAAGGGGCTGGTGTAGGCCGTGGGCCAAGGACCTGTATCGTTGACTTCACTTTATGTTATCACAGATGCATACCACGATTTTTTGATTATAAAATGTAAATCAAATATATCTTAGAAGGAAATTACAAACTCCATCACTTTTTTCGTGGTTTTGTATCCCTGGAAGCCCCCCTTTAGGGGCCGCTCTTCAAAATAATGCAACTCCGTCTCTAATTGATGGAATTTAATAATTTTTTTTAATTAACCGTTATGAAGTCTACTTTAATAACGTCCATATGCATTGTTAACCTAAGTATGATAGATTGGCTGGGAAATGGGAGTAAACGTGAAGAATTTGATTCTTAACTTAAAATGTTTTTTTAAATGGATTTTTCGTGTATTTGAGGGTCATAATAACAAGTTACAGCCACGAAAATAGGCCTAACCGAAGCTCAATTTAATGATCTTTCATTTAGTCCTACTCCCATATTTGTAGGTGCCTTACTTCCAGAGGAATAGCGGTTCAAACACGCACGCACACACACATGCAATTTTGTATTTAGCATTTAAATTTTGTCGTGTGTTTGCGTATTGTAATTTAATTTAACTTATGGGTTCTCTATTGCATTTTAAATATCCGTAAAATCGATTCGCAACTTCCTTTCCTGTCGTTTACTACACGTGCTTCATTTTTAGCCGTTGCTCCAATCCATTGTTGCTGCACGTTCTGAAAACTTTGACGCTTCCACGATTGTTGCAAACGGTCATTTTTCGTTAATTTGAGACATTTAGGACCTAAACTTAAATTTAAGTATACGCCTACCAGAAATTCGGAGACATTTCCTTTTTTTCAAACCCTTTCTCCAATTTTTTGACGCCACTATACGAGAGGAGGTGAAGGGCACACATATAAATAAATAAATAAACACATTGAATGATTTTAATGATGTTAGATTTTTATTCTTCCTACTAAAGACTTAATCTTCCAACAAAAAGGTAGTTAAGTAATGTTACGTATGTAAAACCTTGCGATAAAAACCAGTTTTCCACGTTTAAACATTTACCATTTACCCGCCAAACTATCGTACGTTGAGTAACAATCCTTATGAACGTTAATAAAGCAAATTCCATACTGGTTAAATAAAACAAAATTAAGTTCCATCAATTACGGGCAGAGTTTCATACGTACGTGCGTCATGCATAACCTTCATGAAAATCAAATGTTAGTCGCAATAATATCTGGGGTCGTAGAGTTCCTACTTTTTCCTTATTTCCTACTTTTTTTTTCTATTTCCTTATTTCCTACTTTTTTTTTCTATTTCCTTATTTTCCTACTTTTTTCTTGTTTTTAGATGTATAGTTCCCTACTTTTTTTTTCAGCCATGCTTATTTTGTTTGCAAATTTAAGTGTAAATTAATAAAATAACGTATAATATTTGAGTTCAGTAAGTAAGGCACGAACTTCATTTGCGTACTCGGTCCCTGACTTTTTTTCAACGTAACGAGGCGTTCTGCGCGTGCGCGTTGAAAAGCATCACTTTTGATTTCTTATCTTGCGCGACGGTTTCGTTTTCACAAGTCTACCGTCACCATCCAAGCATAATTGTTGGATAAGTGCTTAACCTACTACTGTGTTTCCACTGTTTAAATTTAGTACTAGCTCTTTGAAATTTCGTTTCTTGATACAATGAATGAGTATTAAAAACCTTAAGTGTTCTGTATTACGTCACCATGTGCATTGGGCTTGCTGAGCCAGCTCCGATGGAATGGTTTCGTCACACATTTGGTTATTTCCAGTTTGTAGAGCGTCGACAACGAGAAAATATTCAGATATTTAATGAGCTACAATTGCATGCAGCAGCTTTTCATGTACTGCTAATAAAATAAAAATGTATCACTGCAATTGGGTACGTTATAGTGGACATTGCCGCTGCCTTTTTTTTCCTTAAATCATCGCGGGGTCGAAATTTGTTATGTTGATCTTGGGTCCTACAATAAAAATGTAATTCTTACTTTCGCGAAATTGTGACCGATTTTAACATTCTAATAGATCATTTTAATCAGTAGCGTGCACAAACCACCGAGAGGGTAGGGACAACGTTTGTAAAAGGGAACACTGAGGTATTGTTTACGGAGACCTTTTCTTTGCTCATCAGTTTTTTTTACCTTTTTTTAAGCTTGTCTCTCTTTTTCACCATTTTATGCCCCTTTCTGCCCCTTCTTTTTGCCCTTTATTGGCCTCTAGGGCCATTCTCTGGTTGCAGCACCAGTGTTTATCGGGTCAAAAAAACAAAATACGATACAATTTTTTTACAAAAATAGTAAAAAGGGCAGGAGCAATGCCCCCCACCCCCACCCTGCCCCCCCTCCTGTGCACGCCACTGATTTTAACCAGCTCAAAACGAGCTTTCCTATGGCTTAGGCCCTACACTTCAAGACTACCTCAAACGACTTTGGAGTTAAGCTATTTAGCAAAACCTAAACATCAAATGTTAGATGAGGATGAAAAAATAGCGTAGTAGCGATATATTCTATTTTTTTTACTTCTTTTTACATCTTCCACTCCCCCACCCTTCCCAACAGTTATACTGTATATATTTCACGTTTCAGTTATTATTACGATATTGCTGGCAGGTTGCACAGGCCTTTTTTTTTTTAAAACAAGTTACAAATCTTTTAAAATGTTCAGAAAAAATTGCAGGCCTACTAAAAAATTCTTGTCTGAAATACGACCATGTCAGACTTTTCTGGGGGGGGGTCCTTTCCCCCCCCCCCCCCCCCAAAAAAAAAAGTCATCGCTGTATAGCTTGAAGAGCTACTTTTTTACAGCTGCTGCCATGGGATGAAGTTATTAAAGAGATTTTTTGTTAAATTGGATTTGCCTAGATTTAGGAATGCTCTTGAAATGAGTAAGCTTTTATCACATTTACTCTTATTAAGCCCTGATATTACGCCGAGGGGTTCCTTATTTTTACCTACTTTTTAATGAAAAATTCCTTATTTTTTCCTTATTTATGACTTAGAAAATTCCTATTTCCTACTTTTCCCCCCCAAAACCTGGTAATAGGCTAAATAATATTACTAGAAAAATTCAATACCTTCTGTAGGAAAAATAAAAGTATTGTTATTAAGAAAGAGGGTTCTGGCAAGCCCTGTTTGCTTGTAGATATTTGAAATTAAGTATTTCCCGGCGTAATAAGCGGAATTCATTTTTCTATATATCAAATGGAAGATAAAGAAGTAACTTTAATTTCACTCTGATATAATTTTTGCCAAAAATCAATAGTACTCCAGTACGCAAAACTGTTAAAATACAATTAAATACAGTTAAAATACAATTTTTCACGTTTACTTCCATTTCCCAGCCAAACTATCATACTTAAGTTAACAATGCATATGAACCTTATTAAAGTAGATTTCATAACAGTTAATTAAAAAAAAAATGATTAAACTCCGTCAATTAGGGATGGAGTTACATTATTTTGAAGGGATACAGAACCACGAAAAAGTGGTAGAGTTCGTAATTTCCTACTAAGATATATTTGATTTACATTTTAAAATCAAAAAATCATGGTATGCATTAGTGATAAGATAAACCTAAAATCTAAGCATGTTTTTGATAGTCGGCCCACAGCCTAGTGAAGCAGGTTGCCAATCCCGGTCACATTTCCACGAGCCTATTTTATAGTCTCAGATTTTGCCTGAAACACTTAACTGCCTCGGTTTAATGTCGGGGTGACAGTCTCTGCATGCTTGACATATCCCATGTGGGTCGATTAACACCACCAAGCGACCACACTTCGAACATCGTTGGGATGGCTTCATAGCCTAACTTCCAAAACTACAGCAAAACACCACAAAAAAACATCCACACCCGAAAAAAAACAATCCAAAATCTAAATGAACACCACCTTCAAGCCATACAATGGGCGAAACCGGTCGAAAACGGGCCAAGACACCTACAAACAAGTAAAAAAGACGCGAGTTCAAAAAAATCCGACTGCGCCGTGCGGTCTAAAACAAACTAGGGTACTTCCAGTTGCGTACTGGGATACACATGAATTAAAAGCAATGAGGCTGGAAGCAATGGCAGCACGAGTTTTGAGTTTGTACTTCTATTCCAGGCGAGAACAAGCTTGTGAATATGATGGATTCGTTGACTCCCAACTCTGACACTGTTCACTGAATTTGAACCATCTCTTCGCTTCTGGCATCAACTTTTCCGGCATCAAGGAAACAGTTAAGTTATCTTCTTGTTCTAAAGGTAGCTGGCAAGCTCTCCATCCTAGAGAATTTCAAAACTTGATTGAAGCCGTTGACGTTGAAAGATCTGTTGCCGTGAATCTTTATACGGAATGTTATCTACCTTAGGTCCTGAATAACCAAATTCACGAACCCTACGAGTTCGAAGCAGCATTGGGTTTATGTGATACGACCAGCGACTTTCGATGATTGAAAGTGTTGCTGCTAAGATAAGATACACTTGCATTTAAAAGTGCTCTTTTTTATTGAATGTTGCTTTTTGCTCGACTTAATTGTGCTGTAAAAAATATATTGCTCATTATTCTACAGCTTGGTAGGGAGAAGAGTACATTTTGTTTCTAGGTTGAAACACCACAAATTACTCTTTATCTGGTTCTTAGTCTGCAAATTTTCTTTAACTAGAGAAAAACTTTTTATTTTACTCTTTTTTTTTCCAGAGACCCAAGACGAGATGGAAAACGTGCTTCTTCCTGACAATGGCACAACAAAAGCTGAAGATCAGCTTGATTTGTCAGATAACAACTCGCTGCATCATGAACTTCCTGATGACCTTAATATTGAACGAATACGCAGTTATCGTCATACTCCAAATCAGCAGTTGAACGTGACTCTAAACATGCTGTTGGCTCTGAGCATCACAACAGTGATAGGGCTTGGAATAGGCCATTTCATTGGTGAGTTAATTCTTACGTAACGAATACTTTGTTTGGAAGTTTTTTTTTTATCACTGTTCACGACAAACGCTTAGCTTGTAATTGCTGGGGAAATTTCTGTTTGAATCGTGCGTGACGTCGATACTGGAATTAATGTTACGACACATCCGACATCAGTAGGTGTTACTGCTGAAGCCATACAAATTTTAAAATACCTGCTTTGAAGCAGACGACAAATGCTTAGCTTGTAATTGCTGGGGAAAATTCTGTTTGAATCGTGTGGCATGACGTCGCCTTTCAAACCACCCTCTACAACTGTTTGCGTGACTGCCTGGCTGCGTGACTGTGCAGACGCCAGAACCAAAACGGAGACACCCAGGGCTCACTCATCACATTGTGGAGGTTATAACGACACCCCAACTGCCTTTAAGAAAGATGACTTCCCAGTCCTTCGTGGCACAAGCTCTCGATGTATCTCGTTAGGTCAGGTGATTTAAAAGCCGCAGTTGTTTTTATTTATTTTGTCATAACTATGAAAGCAAGCAACATGATTTTGATTTGGCTGTATGATTTTGGCTGTTGTGCTAGTTTATTTCATTTACTCTCGTTTCATCATGTGTGCACACAACTTAATGTTTTATGGATTTCTTTCCAGGATGGTCAAGTCAATGGATACGACAGAATCACATTCAGCAGAGTCAAATCCTCAAGTTGAAGATGCTACAGGACGATCTTGTGACATGCCTGCAACGTCAGCATCTTGCACAACCCTTATCCGAGGCCGATGGCACGATCGACTTTGCTTACTACAAGGTAAACTCTAAGGAATATTAAATCCTACGACTTTCAAGTTTTTTATCGTTAGTTTAGATACTGGAATTAATGTTACGACACATCCGACATCAGTAGGTGTTACTGCTGAAGCCATACAAATTTTAAAATACCTGCTTTGAAGCAGACGACAAATGCCTAGCTTGTAATTGCTGGGGAAAATTCTGTTTGAATCATGTGGCATGACGTCGCCTTTCAAACCACACTCTACAACTGTTTGCGTTACTGCCTGGCTGCGTGACTGTGCAGATCCCAGAACCAAAACGGAGACACCCAGGGCTCACTCATCACATTGTGGAGGTTATAACGACACCCCAACTGCCTTTAAGAAAGATGACTTCCCAGTCCTTCGTGGCACAAGCTCTCGATGTGTCTCGTTAGGTCAGGTGATTTAAAAGCCGCAGTTGTTTTTATTCATTTTGTCATAACTATGAAAGCAAGCAACATTTTGTAAGTCTTAAAAAAGGTTTTTAGGGTCTTAGTAGCTAACATTAAAAAAATGAAAAACTGAGGGTTTAGTATTCCTTTAAAGTGAGTTGCTACCCCTATGATAATAATAGGCTTCCCAGTTCGCATACCTACGTTTGCCCCTCCCCTTATTAGACTTCTTTCTCTGTCCAAAACGTCTAAGAAGGTTCAAAACTCAGCTGGTCCATTTATAAAAGCATTAATTTGCTTCTGATGACTTAGTGCTCCAAGAAATTTATTTAAAAATAACACTACATTTATCAGATGTTAATATTTCTGACATTTGGGATTAAATGTTATCTATTTGGAAAATGTAGTTAAATATTAAACAATTAAATTAACTAGGTTACACAGTTGCACAGTAGTAGCATTTAATGGGAAGAGATAGTAGAAAATAACTCTTTCTGAAGGAAAACTAAACCCTTCCATCTTAAATTTCACTATTGTTAGTTAGGTACAAAAAAAAACAAGATGCAAGTTGCACGAAGTTGCCAACATTCGTATTAATGAAGCAATAGTTAATTTAGAATCTAAGTTTGATGTTTCCACTGCGTGAGACAGCGAACGCGATTTCCTCACATGGTATTGACGTCACACTTCATCACCTAGGACCTTGGAGGATTGACGTCATCGTAGCATACTAGCGAGTGCGCGCCGGCTTGTGCTTCTAACATGGCGGCTGCGAGACCGGACAGCTCTGACCATAACAGCGCGAACCAAAACTCAATCTCTGCGTGATTTATTAAATAAAAGTATTCAAGAAAGTAGCTACCGTGACTGTTACCGCTACAAAGCTTGTGAAAGTCTGTTCAGCTAGGCTGTAATCCACTCAACCCGAAATGCTGGGCAGATAAGCGATCGGACCGTGTCCACTTGTTGCTCATGGGGAGGGAGAAGTAGATTAGGGGGCGCGCGCTTCACTTGAAAGACTATGTTCTTCGCTAGCAATAGGGAATGTGAGAGCCGAGCACGATCTTGCTTCAGCTTGTTGGGCGCATGCGCCAACAGGTGATGAAGTGTGACGTCACACGAACGAGACTTGGTTGTGTTGTTCTCACGCACGAAGAATTTGTCTGCTAGAATGAAGATTTAGACACATTACTACGTAATAACTCTAAAGCCTGAATGGTTTTCGTACCTCTCACATGTTTTTTCGGTGTCTTAATTAACGGTACTGAAATTTAAGATGTGTGGGTTTAGCTTTACTTTAATATTATATAAAATGCTGCTTGCAACCTGTTTATATTGTTCTTGTGTTTAAAAGCCTCTTACGAAAGTAAATTGCCCCCTTAACAGAACGAGTGTGCCAGACGACACTACGTCACAGAACGATAAATACCTCTCGAAATAAGTAATGTTTTTTGGTTGCAATAATTTCTAACTTTTGTATTGTTTGAAAAAAGACTGGTCTGGCTGAAAGTCTTCTAATGTATGGAAAATTGTTTATTTGACCTTGAGGGGCGATCAGAAACCCCATTGGATTGGAAATTTGAAAGTATGTGTTTTACTGCTTTAACAAGAGAAGATAAGTCGTTTAAATGTGATGCTGACTATGCCCTGCAGGGAATCCTGACGTGGAGAGGCTAAATGTTTTTGTGATTTTTCGTTCAGTATCAGTACATTTTTTTATTGTGTTTGTATATACAGTCAAACCTCGTTATAACAATACCTCTTACAACAATAAACCTGTTATAACAATGCTATTTTCGAGGCTCTTTAAGCAGCAATGCATGCAAAAGTGATTGTTTATAACAATAAACCTGATATAACATTTTACTTTTCAAAGACCCTTGGACATCGTTATAAAGAGGTTTCACTGTACTTTATTGTTAAAATTGAACTTCCTTCTTTTCCAGCCTTGCTTTGAACAAGCTGAGTATTGGCGACACCAGTTCAATGAGTTGTTGACAGAAAATGATGATTTGAGGGACATGGTGCTGGATAAAAACCAAGGAAGTTATTGCCGAGAAGTAACTGAAATAGGAGATGAATATCAGAAGATGAAGTTAAATTTACTACATAAACAACTCGATCATATTGAGACGTTAAAACAGTTTGAAATGGTAAAAAGAGATGTAAGTGTAAGCTAGTTGGAATGTTTGGCAGTGATTAAAGGCAAAAGTTTGTTTCATTTAGGCAGTGATTATTGATTAAGGGCAAAATTTGTTTGTTAGGCAGTGATTACTGATGTTAAGGGTAAAGTTTGTTTCAGTTAGGCAGTGATTACTGATTATTGATTAAGGGCAACGTTTGTTTCAGTTAGGCAGTGATTACTGATTATAGATTAAAGGATTACTAAACCCTCACTTCCAATTTTTTTAATGATAGCTAAGACCTTAAAACCCCTTCAAAACTTATAAAATGTCACTTGCCTTCTTACTTACGTCGTAATAAATTAAAATAAGTACGTTTAAGACACCCGACCAAACATAGCACCACGAGAGCTCGCGACTATGGAGGTTTCGTGAAGCAGCGTGACGTCAAAACCATAACGGAAGTGGGGAGCGCATCCTTCCCATCGTGCAGCGCGCGCGACCACTCTCTGCTTGTAAACAAACATGGCTACCAACAACGCTGTCGCTGTTAATTCGTTGCAGCCTTATCAGTTTGAACCTGTTGCAAGTGGTAAACGGAAGACAAAAAGATGTGAGATCGCTAAGAAAACACCAAGGAAGCCGGAAGACCCGTGGGATCCCTCCAGCGATGACCTGTCGTGGTGTAGATGCCAGAAATGCCCGCACTACGAGAGTTCCAGGCGATGTCGTTTTGTTTCTGGCGCACGTGCAGGTCACACAGACAGGTGGAAGGCGCCGTAAAAGTAATGACGTCACGACGCGTGGTGGTTCAAACGGGATTTTCTCCAGAGCTTGTGCATCGTCTGCTTAAATCAGGTAGTTTAAAAATTCGTACGGCTTAAACAATGACACCTATTGACGTCGGATACCTGTTAACATTAATTCCAGTATCTAAACTATCGATAAAAAAATTCATTGTTGGAGGGTTTAGTATTCCTTTAAGGGCAAAGTTTATTTCATTTCGGCAGTGTTTATTGACTAAAGGCAAAGTTTGTTTTAGTTTGTAGTGATTACTGATGATTGATTAATGGCCAAATTTATTTTGTTTTGGTAGTTATTATTGATTAGGGGCCAAGTTTGTTTTAGTTTGGTAATGATTAAAGGCAAAGTTTGTTTCATTTAGGCAGTGATTACTGATTATTGATAAGGGCAAAGTTTGTTTTAGTTTGGTAGTGATTATTGATTAAGAGCAAAGTTTGTTTCAGTTAGGCAGTGATTACTGATTATTGATTAAAGGCAAAGTTTGTTGTAGTTCGGTAGTAATTAAGGGAAAAGCTTGTTTCATTTAGGCAGTGATTACTGATTATTGATTAAGGGCAAAGTTTGTTTCAGTTAGGCATTGACTAAGGTCAAAGTTTGTTTCAGTTAGACAGTGAATACTGATTATTGATTAAAGGCAAAGTTTGTTTCAGTTAGGCAGTGATTACTGATGATTTAGGGCAGTTTGTTTCAGTTATGCAGTCATTAATGATTGTTCATTAAGGGCAGAGTTTGTTTTAGTTGGTAGTAATTAGGGGCAAAGTTTGTGTTAAGTAATACCTGTGAAAATAGAGACCGTAAATAACACCATTCAGACTATTAAGCCTATCGAAAATTAGCTAAATACCGAGTGTTCTTATTTTTTTTCAATTTTAGCATATTTTTGGAGATTTCTAGGTTCTGTATTGAACATTTTTGCTACTAGTGTACCCTGGTCCTAAACATGTAACGAGGAAATGAGTTTTGTAAACAACTTTATAGTCTTGTTCTGGCTGATTTAAATGAAAATATTGTACTTTAATCGTTCTATTCCTGATACTTGTAGGAAAGACAATCTCGGGAACAATTGAAACTTCTAAAAGATGAAAACGATAACCTGAAGACAAAACTTAATACAGATGGAGGAGGGAATGCCGAAGATCAGAGAGTTATGTGTCATCTTATGAAAGAAAACGCAAAGCTGCGACTAACTCTTAATGATTTGCGGCCGCAAATCCAAGAAGATGTTGTTGCCGAGCCCAGTAAGTAGAGAAACAGTAAAAAAACAAGCAATGATAATAAAATAAAACTTGTTAGGACGAAAAAAATAAGGTGTTGGTTTGTTCTATAAAGTATTTCGGAAGTTATGGTTCTCGGTACCGCCTCTTCACCTAAAAAGCATTGCATCAATTATTATTTGAAAGGGGGGGGGGGGGGGGGCACAGTTATGAAGAAATTTACTCGTTTGATGGTGTTTCCGATACTGACCTAATACGGTGGACAGGCATGGACAATATGCAATGCCGATAACCGGCGTTCCCGTCTTATAAGCGAAAAAAATTCATCTACGATCAGATTGAGAGCAGCATTTTATCCCCCAAAATGGATGAGCACTGGGAACTTCCCCACTTCTAGCCAGTCCAGAACGACACTTAGAGATAGGGGGGGGGGG
>JAHWFP010009004.1:73824-100036 GCA_023313725.1 Lithobius niger
GCCTTTTACATCGTGCCAAAAAGGAATTTTCATACAAAACTGGATCCAACCCCGCCCTCCCCACGCATAAAGCTTCTTATGTTCATGACTGGATTACATCCTCTGACAAGGACTCTCAAAAGCGGAAATCACCCGTCCCTACTTCACCCTTATCAAGTAAGAAAAGACGCATTTCCTCTCCACTCGACCTTCAGACCCTGCTCAATGCTGTCCTGCGTCCTGATGACGGCCTTGACTCAGCGACTGTACTTGCCGCACACCGCAATCAACCACAAGTAAGCTTCGAGCGTCAACCACTCGACCCATATGACGACTCCCTTCAAGGCGACACTGATTCCTCAACCATTCCGATTTTTGACCTTCTCAAAGCTGTGGAAGCCATCATCCCGGACAACTACCTCTATAAGCCCGACCCGACCCCTGCTTCTACGGTAAACCGAGGACTAACAACAGGTTTTGGCTTTGGACTCAGGGAAAGAAACAACAAACAACGTGCCCGAATCGGCCAATCCACTACACTTCTTACCACCTTACTCAGGAACGGCGGATCCTTATTAGGCAAAGGAGAACCCTTGCAATTAGACAAAGAACCACCACCTCCTCGACCTGGCCGTGAATCATGGTTTTTCCAGTCCTCCGGCGATGGCGCTGCAAACCCAAGGCTGTTTGAAACCTATCATCAATCTGAATTCCTTGCAACCGAAGCCAAGATGGATTTCGGTACCGCCATGTTCATCCCGAAACGTGCCGAAATTCCCACTGCTGTTCTTAAAGAAAACGACAGAATCCTTCGCCTTGGCCTTCGTGCCGCCTCGCAAGCTGACGTCCTTGCCACTGCCATTAACGCTTTATGCGAGAGACTGGCAGTTGAATCCTGCGAACGTGACATCTAACACCTCCATCTGCTGATCTCTGAACTGTTCAAGAAAATGTCCTTCGCCACCTTTCACAGTTTCAACTGGTTCACCAGGTCTCTATTTAACTCGACCTTACTTCTACGGGACATCGCTCTTGGCACCACAACTAACTTGAACACCTCAACCAAGCCTGTCCTCCGCAACCTTCCTCTTCACGAAACTGAAACACTCTTCAGAGGATTAGTCCCAACTTTGGCACCTTATCTGGACATTTCTCGAAAACCTAAACCTAAACCAACTACTAGCCTCCCCTTTCGGAAAGCTCAACACAGCCTTGACACGGCCGCCCCTCCTCCACAACAGTCATCCAAAGCTCGGCCCAAACCTTCCTACGACAACGCACTCCTTTCGTAACAGCAACCAATCCTTTAAATGCAGAAACAACCAAACCAACAAAAGGATACAACGGGGCACCACACCGGACAATCGCAGCAGATATTCCGCATCTTCTTCCAGAAGCAAATCCCATCGACGCCAATGACTACACCCACCACAGGCCCGTAGGCGGTCGACTCCGGTTCTTCAAACAAGCCTGGGAACATATCACGTCCGACACCACAGTCCTATCCATAATCTCTCATGGCTTTCATCCTTCATTCACAAACAATCCCCACCTTCGAACTTCTCCTCCCTGGGAATTCGCAACAAAACCTTCGGATACCTTCACTTCAGAAATCGATACCCTTCTCGCAAAGGAAACCATTCGCATCTGCACAGATCCCTCCAAACCTGGCTTTTACAGCTCCATCTTCCTCAGACCAAAGAAGTCAGGCGGAAACAGAATGATCTTCAACCTAAAGCCACTGAATCAATTCATGCACAACAGCCACTTCAAAATGGAAACTCTCGAAACCATCCGACTCTCCCTAAGGAGCATGGATTGGACCATCTCAATAGACCTGGAGGATGCCTACCTTCACGTCCCACTTCACCCGGCATCTCTTCACTACTTTCGTTTTCTCTATCAAGAAACAGTTTACGAATTCCAAACTCTACCATTTGGACTAAATGCCGCTCCCCGAATCTTCACATCCGTCCTGAAACCCGTTCTCGGCCACCTCCATCGCCACCAAATCACTGCCAACGCCTTTCTAGACGACTGGCTCCTCAACAACCCAAATCCCCAACAACTCATTCGAAACAGGAAGTTCACAATCCGATTCCTGCTCAGCCTTGGATTGGGAATCAACTGGAAGAAGTCAAGACTAACACCTTCCCAACAATTCACCTTCCTAGGAGTAGATTTCGACTTAATCAAAAGCACTGTCACTCCCTCATCAGAACGGAAAACCGACCTACTTTTACACGGACGGGAACTACTGAAGTCACCATCCCACTCTCTCAGAACTCTGAACTCCTTCATCGGAAAACTCGATTCCATGGCAAACCTCCTCCCGTACGGCAGGTGGATGACTCGCCCCTTCCACCATTACCGAATCGACCACTGGGACACCTGTCACCCGACATCCGGGACAACCCTGCCAACAAACGAAGAGTTCCCATGGGAATGCCTACATTGGTGGATGAACGAAGCCAACCTAGCCAAAACCGTACCCCTCCACGAACCCACCCCAGACCTCCTGCTTCTCACGGATGCCTCCTTAACAGGATGGGGTGCCCACCTCCTGGATCACGAGATTGCCGGCACCTGGCCCCCAAACACTTCTGATCACATCAACATTCTCGAAATGAAAGCCATCTACAACGCCCTCGACCATTTTCGGCACCTTGTAGCAAACAAAATAGTCCAAGTCCAGGCAGACAACACAACCGCTGTTGCCTACATTTGCAAGGAAGGCGGAACTCGTTCTCGAACCCTACACCTGATCACCTCTGCCATCTTCCAACTTTGCCAGGAAATCAACACATCCATTCAATCTCTCCATATTCCAGGAAACCGGAATGTTATTGCGGATGCCCTATCTCGCAACAAGCCACCTTCAGGGGAATGGACCCTAAAGACATCAATTTGCGAATATCTCTTCAACATCTGGGGGAAACCCATGATCGACCTGTTTGCCACGAGGCACAATGCCAAACTTCCCCAGTTTATCAGCCCGATTCCGGACAACAAAGCCTGCGCCGTCGACGCTCTAACCTTCCCGTGGAAGAACCTTTTTGCCTACCTCTTCCCGCCCTTCAAACTTCTCCCAACCATTCTCACGAAGATCGAACAGACTCCCGGGACCTTCCTACTGATTGCACCAAACTGGCCTGCAGCCCCGTGGTTCCCTCAACTTCTGAACCTCCTCATAGATCTCCCAAGGAGACTTCCACACTGCCCAGACCTCCTCTCACAACAGAAAGGAACCAAATTCCACCCGAACTCCAAGACCTTACATCTGCACGGGTGGCTACTATCATCAAACTCATCAAAGAGGCTGGAATTTTTGAAGAACAGGCCACCAGAATCGCCAGCAAGGCCCTACGAAACTCAACCAACAAACTGTATAACGGACACTGGGAACGCTGGTTTTATTGGTGTAAGCGAAAGAAAGTTAATCCAATCAATCCCCCTATTCAACAACTCTTAGCATTTTTCGATGACCTCTTCAAAGACAACCTCAAAGGATCCACCATTCTGGTCTACAGATCCGCACTAAACACCGTTTTCAAAGCCGCAGGAAATCGACATCTTCTTGAAGATTACCGGATCACTTCCCTTCTCAGATCCTACGAAAACGAACGTCCCTCCGTGTATCAAAAATTCCCGAGATGGGATCTCCCTCTGGTTTTAGAATCTCTAACCAAGGAACCCTACGAACCTATTCAAACCTGCCACATTAATCACTTAACCCGGAAGACTATATTCCTCACATCTCTTGCTGCAAGTCTACGAACCAGCGAAATGCAGGCTCTCTCAAACGACCCAGCCTACTGCTTCTTCTTTGACAACTCCAGGTTCATCCACCTCAGACCGCGACCTGACTTCCGTGCCAAAACTCAAAAACCTTCTGAATCCTCCAAACCGATAATCATTCCGGCATTAACAAACATCTACAACGAAGAACCGGAAAGAACACTTTGCCCCGTCCGAGCACTCCGATATTACATCAAACGTACAGCGGACCCAGAATGCCGCCGTGGTCGCCTACAACTATTTCTACCCTTCACCAAAGGGACCAACGTAACATCAGCCGCCATGATATCCAACTGGATCAAAACGGTAATCACTAGAGACACGAAGATAAAAGCATCAGTTGCACCGACAACAACGTCAAAGTTACCGCACACGAACTAAGGGCACTTTCAACCTCCTGGGCTTTTCACAACCGTGTCTCCATCGCTGAAATTCTTCAAGCCACTTCTTGGAGAAGCCAAACTGTCTTCACCAGCCACTACTTCCGTGACATGACAAGACAGGAAGGAGATCTACACCGTCTTGGCTCCATTGTAACTGCCAGAAGTGTAGTCAACCCCCCCTTAAGCACTTTGCAACAGAAACGAAGACCACCAATGACGGAAGCAAGTCGAAGACCCCTGCAAACGGAAGCAAGACCCATCAAACAAACGGCCCTTTTCAGGGCCACCACATTTTCCGAAAGAGATCCAATATGACTGATTCTGTTCTACCTTAATAAAGTGCAAAGTTTTCGTTTAACTTTTGGGGGAACCAGTACGCAACCCGGGGTAACTCGCCATGATGGTGCCCGCCACCTATATTGACGAGGTCAACTGTAAATGCAATTAAATTTACAGGTAGTACAAATTTTCTACCGACGACTAGAAACTTAAATTTTGGGGGGTTAAAATTAGTTTCTATCGTCTTACGAAAATTTATACTACCTGTAAATACCCACCTTACCTCCCCTCTTGAGTCACCATCATGGTTGACATATCGAGAGGAAAGCGATGGCCGTCCGTCGCGCCGGTCACGTTTTATAGGAGGGCTGCGCATTGACGCATGCGCAGTAGGGTTGCGCACTGGTCGTATCTGGAGAGCGAAAAAACCTCAAGCAACTAAAGAGCACTCAGGAACTGAATGCAATTAAATTTACAGGTAGTATAAATTTTCGTAAGACGATAGAAACTAATTTTAACCCCCCAAAATTTAAGTTTTTATGCATGTTAATCCACACCACATTTTGGATTTTCAAATAGATTTTTTCGATATCTGATCAAACTTACGTTGCCTATGCAAAAAAATGTCCACCATGCATTTTCCCGATCGCATGTGGTGAGTGTGAGTTGGGTCTAAAGCACGAAGATGCAAACGTTAGGTTTAACCTTTGAACTTCTTAATTTTGGGAAAACGTACAATATTTGAGTAAACACCAATTTTCTTGAAGTATCCAAGATTCATTTTGGTGGAAAAAATGTTGATTTATTCCCGTAAATTCGTTTTTAGACCGAGTAAACATTGCTTTCGTTGTTGCCAGTAGCAGCAAGAAGTTGACCCACTTGGAGTAGGCAGCCCACTCGAAAACCAGACATGATACTAATAATTCAATTTATTAGTAATATGTATACATACCGAGTGTACTTATTTTTTTTCAATTTTAGCATATTTTTGGAGATTTCTAGGTTCTGTATTCATTATTTTTGCTGCTAGTATACCCAGGTCCTAAACATGTTAGGAGGAAATGAGTTTTGTAAACAACTTTATAGCCTTTTCAATTTATTTTTTTATATGTATTATTTTAACTACTTCCAGCGTTTATTTTATTGTTTTATTTACGTATCAGGAATAGACAGCCAACTCTAAAACTAGACACGATTAACCCTTTTAGGTCCGTCGCCATTTTTATCGCTCACTGTGAAAAAGACCACAGCCAAAACATGGCCTCAGTAAAATAATTGTGCGGTCTCTCGAGTATGAAAACCCGACTGTGTAAATGCACTTAACATAGTATTCGACTTGTAGGTCCCAGTAGACCTTGATATTATAATATCCACATCGTTTGCTGCTTCCGAAATCTTTTTTTTTAACGCTTTTAATACCGTACAAGTAGTTAGTTTGAAGTTGTTTTATTTCCTCGGTTTTCATGTTCGTTGAAAGTGATCCGTTTTTAACTGCCATTGTGCTCCTAGCTGGCTGTCCATAAGAGACGTGCGCATGCTAGCTCCAATGGCAGTGACCTTGACTGTCTTCGTGTGACATCAGTTATGACTGAGCCCCATCACAAGAGTGATCACGTGCCAGGAACGAACCAATCGTAGCTCGCGATACTGACATTGGTTCAAAATGTCATTGAAACGGGGCAGTTTATTCGCGGAATAAAGGCAGTGACATCGAGGTTGATGACGTCATTCAAAGCAGGCAGGCAAGCGGGCATTCCCAGCTTTCTAATGCGACCAAGATGGAGGCCATGCATGTTGTTGAGTTACGGCAGTTTGAACGAAGGGCTATTTCAGCAAACAAGAGTCTTTTTAACGTCATTTATGACGACACAACCAACAAAAACGTCAATTAAGGTCATCGAAAACGATATTTAAGTTTTTATTTTTATTTCGGCTATGTTATTTTATTTAGTTTTATTTATGTGTTAAACGAAGTTTCTAGTCGTCGGCACGAAAATTTCTACTACCTGTAAATTTGACTGCATTCAGTTCCTGAGTGCTCTTTTGTGACTTGAGGTTTTTTCGCTCTCCTGATACGATCAGTGCGCAACCCCACTGCGCATGCGTCAACCATGTGCAACCCTCCTATAAAAGCAGACGTCTCGGCCCTGGTGGCCATCTCTTTTCCTCAAGCTCGCCTTGTGCGCATCGCCTCGAGACTCTTCCGATCCTTCGCCCATTGAAAGTGCCCGGATGTTCCTTCGCAAGACCTTCGTGAATGCCCAGAAGCCTTCGTGATCTTGAAGCCTTCGCGAACGCTCGTCGTCGTCCTTCGTTTCATAACGTGCCTTCGTTGCAAGCGCAAAGCCTTCGCCGAACGTTCACCGAACATCCTTCACTGAAGGCTGTTCCTTCGCCTGAATCTACACGAGACAACCTTCGTGGTAGCTGCCATTTTGGATCCTTCGTCCCTTCCAAGCTGGTGCCCACCACCTGCAGACCCAAGCATTGTTGTTCTGCCTTCGCCAACATTGAACCTTTACCGGGCCTCTCACCTGAACTTCCGTCGTCGAAGACTTCGTAAGCATAGCTACGCAACGTCAACGTTCTTCCCCACTTTCTGCAATCCTGATCTCCAATTCACACTGTGTTTCAATCTGAACATCTTCACCAAACATCCCGAAGCCTTCGTCGAACGTCTCATCACTTACCCTTCGTTACTAGCTTGTCAAGAGCGTTCGCCGAACGTCACACTCGTTTAACCCTCGTCAAACGCCTTTCACCTAAACTTCCTTCATCAAAGACTTCGTTTCGCATGTATCGCTACGCTCTTCTGCTTCACCAACTCCTTATGCTCAACGTCAATGTTGTTTTCTGCCTCCCGCACCTTCGTCTCCAATTCACACTGTGATTCAACCTGAAGACCTTCACCAAAAGCCCCGAAGCATTCATCGAACGTCCTACTACTGACCCTTCGTCAAAAACCTGTCTTGACCTTTCGCTGCACGTCACACTTTCTGAACCTTCGTCGAAGACTTTGTTCGCAAGCATTGCTGCTCTGCCTCCTCCTATTCATCATTTAACTTCGGCAATTCAACAACTCTCAACCGCATGACCAACTCCTTGCACTCAGCGTCACGTGACTTCCTCTGCATCTTCATTTCCAATTCACACTTGTTTCAACTTTATAACCTCCACCGTACGCTCTGATGCTGTAGTCAAACATCGCGCCACTGACCTTCCGTTGGAAGCCTGTCAGACCGTTCACCGAATGTCTGACTTGTAAAACTTTCGTCGAAGGTCTCTCAGCTCGTCTTAGATCTTCAAAGTCGGTTTATTTAAAAGCGCTCCTTCTACTAGGGCTACAAGTCTGAAATTTCAATGCCTTCGTCTCGGCATCTATTTCCTGGCCAATTCACACCCTTCTCGCAACGTTTCCCCGAACCTGAGGCTCCCTCCTGGAGTAGGGGAACCTCTTGAAGTTCCGGAATGACACCTTCCTCCTCTAAACCTTGATTTGGAATCTTAGCAACGACACTGCAACCCACGGCAATTCGGAATTTACCTTCTATCCGAATTCCTTGCCACCAAGGCTGTAGTGGACCTCAGCACTACGTTATTCAACTCTTAACATGCTGAAGTCCCCTTGGGTGTCTTCAATGAAAGCGACAGGAATCTCCACCTAGGCTTACGCGCTACATCTCATGCTGTTGTCGTGTATATGGCTACCAATGCTCTGTGTGATGAATTTCCTCAGGAATCACGACACCATCACATCAAACTTTGAACCTTCCTGAGCATCGAACTCTTCAAGAAGATGCCCTTCTCAACGACCTGCCTGGAATTTGAAAACATCTGACAAAGCAGTCCTCTCCATTGTCTCCCATGACCTTCGTCCTTCTTCACAACACTCCCCCACCATGGGAATTCTCAACTCGTGCTCTGCCTCAACCTCTGCAGTAAACGTACCCCTCAGGAATGACGCCATCTGCCTGATTATTTTAACTTTACCTCAGCAGCTCGATTTTCTTCAAACGACACGCATCCTGTGTCGAATGGACGATCCTCAATCTCAAGCCACTTAACAAATTCAGGCACAACACCCACCTCAAATAAGGGTGCGCTCGACCATATCCAACCGTCGTTAGCTCAACAACTGGATAATTTCCTCCAACCTAGAAGATGCCAGCCTTCACGTCTCAACACACCAACCTTTGCTACATGAACCTGAACTAGGTCACATATTCATGACCCTCCCACTCGGATCGAACACCGCTCCTCGCACTTTTACTCAAATTCTGAAACCTGCACTCTGCCATCTCCAACGCCACCTGAAAACAGCAAGTGCGTTCTTGGGCGACCAGCTCCTCTTCAGCTCCGATCCTCATGAAGCCCACCATCGTCCCCCATTCTCAACCCTACTTGATGTTACTTCCAACCTGTTGATAGCTTCCATCATAACTTTATCAACTGAACAATGGATCGATCTCCTAGCCTTTGGGTAATCCCCCATCCGTTCAACAACCCACACACTCGCCGCATCTTCGATCTCTCTCTTTGGCAAATGAACTCTATAACTGACCTTCTTCTAACCCATGACATATCGCTGATGTACTGGGGATCACACAGCCAACATCATGTAGCATCCAGAACTTGTTCTCCCAACACATACGACCACTCCAACATGCTCAAATTGAGGTCAATCTTGTACGTCATCGATAACTTTCGACCGCTTGTACACACAATTCGGAAGTCTCAAACCTCACCTTAATTCCTTACTCTCCACCAGGAAAATCATCATGATTGAACTGATGCCCTCTCCCGCAAGCAACTAACCACTTCAGGAGATTGGACTTCCCTTACTCCACCTTGCCAAACCTCATCAATATCAAGGACAAGCCAATAGAGGCACTATGCCAATCTTCCTCATACCTTCGCCCTGTCCCGGACGACTAAGCCTATGCATGGTTGCACTACCCTTCCCCTGGAAGAAACCTTAGCGCCAGCCCCTTCCCATCTTTCTACTCTCCTTCCAACGATCCTCACGAAGACCAAACCAGCTCAAGGGATTTCCTGCTAACCACACTGAATCGGCCAGCTGCTCCATGGGTTCAAACCCCCCCCCCCCCCTTGCTCAAAAACCTTCTTTGGCCCTCCAAGGAAGCTTCCCGTTCTTTCGGACCCACCAACCAACATAGAAAACATAACTCCACCCAAAGTTGAAATCTTTCATCTGTGTGGGTGTCTACATTAATCCAATTCATCAATATGACAGGAAATTTTGAAGAAGGCCACCTGATTCACGAGTATTGCATTACGGGATCCCACCAATTTGCTCTGCAACAATCATCAAGAATGATGGTTTCATTGGTGTAACCGAAAGAAGGTGAATCCAATCCATCCCCTCCCCCCACTTTTCCGAAGCACCAACTCCTCCTCACTGATCCATTCAAGAACGGACTCAACCATTCCACCTCTCTTGCCCACCGTTCCACAAACTCCGTCTGCAAAGCTACAGGAATCGTGCTCTTCCTTGAAGACCTTCGCATCCCCACTCAATAAATCTCCTTGTGAATTATTGACTTCCCATCGACCGAGTTGTTCCAATGGGACCTTCCACTCGTTTTGGAACCATTCATACTCTTCAACATCACCCATCTCTCAAGGAAGCTAATCGTCTCAACATCACTCGCCGTAAATCTTGAAATAGCAGCATGCAACCTCTTGTACAACCCGGCTGACCACTTCCTCTTCCAGCCAAGATCCTGTCCCACTCAGGAGCCTTTTACGCTTACCCTGCGCTCACAAACATCTCTGTCGATAGCCAGAAAGAACACCTTGCTCTGTTCGGGCTCTTTGCCATAATCCACAACAGACAGCTAATCTTGGATGTGAAGAAATTGAATCCTACAATTCTTCCCTTCACTAAGCTACTAACGTCACCCTTGATCACCACGCAGCAAACTGGATCAAGTGGGTTATCCTGAAGACAGCCAAACATCAGCTGCACTAACGAAATCACCAGAGCCATTGCACTAAAACTCGAGGCACTTTCAACCTCATGGGCGCTTCGTAATCACATCTCCATCGCCGGAATCCTTCAGGCAGCATCATGGAGAAACCAATCTGTCTTCTCTAGTCACCACTTCAGGAACATGACAAGACAGAAACACGGACTTCATCGCCTGGGTTCGTTAGTAACAGCCAACGTGTCGTCCCACCCCCCTTAAGCACTTAATACAGAAACGAAGACCTCCTGAAGACGGAAGCAAGATCTCCAACTGCTGTCCTCCAGAAGACTGAAGCAAGACCCCTGATCCAACTTCTGTTTCCACCAACAATCTCACCAACAAAGTGCAAAGTTTTGTCAAAGTTTTTGGAGGAGCTCCAGTCGCAACCCGAGGTAACTCACCATGATGGTGCCCGCCACCTATATTGACGAGGTCAACTGTAAATGCAATCAAATTTACAGGTAGTAGAAATTTTCGTGTCGACGACTAGAAACCCTAATTTTTCCCAGGTCAAAATTGGTCTTTATCTATCAAGGACCACGCTAGTGGTCCGCCCGCCAAGTTCAATAATTGTCACACTTCATTGTAACTTCATTGTAAGAAAGTCAATTATTTAACTCCTGCATTTTTGTTGCATGGCCACTAGCTTTGGTACTTTATCTGAAACCAGAGTTGAGTGTATTTCACGATGATGAGGATAAAGACTTATGCAGCAAAACAGTTTGAAAATTGTTGGAAATGGGCGGTCTTTGTGCCCTGACTAGCAATAGTTGTATTTCAATCAAGTGCACAAACTATCAAGGTGATAAAAGTGGGTGAAGTCCGTTGATTTCAGCTGACGACTGACTACTTCCGCTCATATAAAATAAATTATGCGACAGATACGAATGAATTTGGTATTCAGCAGTCTTTTAACTCCACATACATCATGCCTTTTAAGGTTTGATGTTTGGGGAGGCATTAACTAAAAAGATTGCAATCATTTTTAATGCTATTTTTCTGTATGTTGGGAAAACGCCACCAGTGATCAAAATAAGCATTACTCGTTATTAGTGTTAACGAGTAACAATGCAAATGGACTGCCAGAAATAATCGGCAACACAAATGGTGCATGCATGCATGACTCGGGCCACTAAGTTCTTAATATAACTAGGGAAAAACACACACGACCACCACACAGAAACACCACAAAGTTCGCTTGAATTTTCGGTGAAGTGCAACACCCGTTCTTCTTCAGAAGTATGTCAACAACACAAAAAACGTCCGAAAACTACATAATGACAGTTCGTGAATTCCAGAATTTCAGAAGCACACGCGTGTATGGTTGCGTCACTCTTCTTTATTTTTCATCTGGATACCCCACTTAGCGTCAAGCTAGGCTGGCAGCGTAAGTGCCACCAATCAGTCAATGCCATCAAAAGTCGGTCCTGTGATGTTCATTAAAGGATGTTTAAGTGTTGTGAATCGTCTAATCGCTAAAGATTCCAGGGCCCTCAGATGTGCATCATTGTGCGTGTGGGAATTCATCAGGATGGAAACCTTTTCCCAGGCAATGGGCTGTTGCGTTCTCAGATGGTTCTTCACCGAAAATTCAAGCGAACTTTGTGTGTTTCTGCGTGGTGGTCGTGTGTGTTTTGTCGTTTTCAGACCACTGTATGTCGCTGGTTATGTCGTTGAAGGACCACTGTAGACGCCGGTTGCCGGTATTGTGTGAAGCTCTTAATAAATCTGCAGCCCACACTACTTATTGTTGATGGTTGAATGGAAATCGGCAAACGCTTTAATTTATATGATTGAAGTCCTCATTCCAGCGAAACTAAAAAAAAAAAATTAATATTTCTGTTCGTATTCAGTATTTTTCGACCAAACTTGGCCAGATAGTAGATAAATGGGCAGTGGCAAAAATAAGGAGCCACACAAAAAAAAACTACAAAAGAAGTGATTTCTAAATCAAAACCTACAAGGGTGAAAGAACCCGCCAAGTTTCAGCCAATCAAAGTAGTGATATCAGAGCCAAAAAGGCTGCCACCAAGTTACATTTGTTGCCAAGCTAATCCCAGCGACTATTACCTCGCACATTAAATCAAAAACTTGACCATTGTTACCGATAGTAGCAATGGTCAGGTTTTTGATTTAACCTTTGATCTAATACTCGGTGGAATTAGCTTGGCCACTAATGTAGTAACTTGGTAGCAGCCTTTTTGGCTCTGATATCACTACTTTGATTGGGTGAAACTTGGAGGGCCATTCTCCCTTGTGGGTTTTGTTTTAGATCGTCTTAACGAAAATTTATACTACCTGCGTAAATATCCACCCAACCTTTCCTCTTCAGCCACCATCATGGTTGACATATAGAGAGGAAAAGAGATGGCCGCCAGGGGCGAGATGTCTGCTTTTATAGGAGGGTTGCGCATGGTGATGCATGCACAGTGGGGTTGTGTGGGGTTGCGCACTGGTCGTATCAGCAGAGCGAAAAAACCTCAAGTCACAAAAGAGCACTCAAGAACTGAACGCAATCAAATTTACAGGTAGTAGAAATGTTCGATATGACGATAGAAACCAATTTTGACCTTGGAAAAATTCGGGTATTTAAATTATTATTATTTTTTATTAGTTATGTAACTTATTGCAGCTTGAACTATCCGGATACGCTGATATAAAAAATTTATTGAAACGTGGCAGATTATCTAAAGCTAAATGCTCGGCATACAGATTATTTTAAAATTAATAGGCTAGACATCGGCTCTGTAAGAGAAACCCCGCTCAGTACATCCTTGCTTGATAATAACATGTTAACAGCCGTAAATCATAATTTCATTAATTATGGGCTACGTTTGCGCAATTTGAAAAGCAACGACGATAGAATTGGTATTCGATGTGTGTTGATTACAGCACAAGGTTACATCAGTTATATTTTCGAACACTGAAGGTTAACCTTCCTGTACAGCTTTCCTGCAGTCCTATGCAGACAATTTGGCGCACGTTTTATGTAAACGGAAAAAAAATCGCATAAAAAATATCGCTGAGTCGAAAACTAATGGATCACTAATGTATCACAAACAACATCTACTAGCACCAATGGATGTGACCTTAACTTCCCTTGACTCGCTTCGCGTGACGTCACTTGTGACAGGGCCCCAAGGCGTTCGAGGGTCACATGCCTCGAACGTACCAATCTGAGCTCGCAATACTAAAGAATTTTGAAAATTGAGTTTATTCAAGGAATAAAGGCAGTGACATAGAAGTTAATGACATCATTCATTGAATACCTAGCTTTCAAACGTAACCAAGATATGGCCGTGTGTTGAGGAGTTATCGCTTGAACCAAGGGCTATTTTCAGCAAGCAATAGCAATTTCCCTCAAAGTTGACGACACTCCCAACAATAATATTACAAATATCAATCTATATATGATTCCCACTTGTGTGTTCGGCAGTGGGAATCGCAGTAATCCTTATTCTGTTGGATGACTGGGCGGTGGGTGACTTCTAACGGGGTGTTTAATTTGTAAGGACCCTCAACAATAATTGACATATGTAGTGATGTCGCAGTATTTTCATGCAAACAGGAATTCGCAACCGGCCATATACCGGGGAGGTAGGGGAATCCACCGAAAATGTGTTTCAAAAATTGTACTCAATCGGAATTACACCTCCGTTATATGGAATTGGAATTTTTTTTTCAATATGGCTTAGAACTGTGCGGACAATATTGGGAGCTCATTTGAAACGACTAGGTCCAAAAGGGTGAATCGTCTCTGCGAGATCTTTTTTCTTTGGACAGCTCAACAGATTAAGCATTTAGAAGTTTATAGAGTATTGTTGTGATTTCCCGTTAGCATGAAAATGCTGTAACGTTACTGCATCTGCCAATTATTGTTGAAGATCCTTAAAAATGCAGTTATGATCTAAAGTTGGACAAAATCTTAAATGTTATCAGTACTGTGGCCAAGCCTCCAAGATTCCCTCTACTGACTTCAATAGAATAAAGATTATCGAGCTTCCCACTGCGGACTTCAATAGAATAGGGATTATCGAGATTCCCACTGCGAACACGCAAACAAAAAAAGGTATAATCTTAGTTATACAGATTTAATGAAAACCAGTTTACATGTGGTTACACATGGGGGAAAAAACGTCATCCTTCGTTGAGGCATGTTCTTCTAAACAAATTCTGTTTTGAGATTGGGATGATGGAGATGTATCAAATATTTTTTCACCCATTAGAGCTTTCTGTTAAATAGTCTTTGTTTGTGTAATGGAAGTATTTGCTTTGTCCATTCTATGCATTGCCAAGCAGCTAATGGGTTCCCATATTTATTTATTCATTTTTAGAAGATGACATCATACAAGTTGAAGTTGGATCGTTGCGCCAAAAAATCAACCAGCTTCAAATGGAAAATGAGGACTTGAGGCAAGTGATTGCACGCCTGCGTTATGGAAAGCCCCCTGCGACATCAGTAACGGATGCCCATCAAAACAAACTGAATCAGCTAGCTACTGAGAATACCGACTTGAAAGTTGAGATTGGAAAAATACGATATGGAAAACCGCCTTTAGAGACTGTAAAAGATGATCCTGCCACAAATAGTGAAAAACAAGAACCTTCACATATAGAAGACTCGACCAGCACTGCTAAAGGAGAAAAAGATAATGTTGTTGTGCTGCAGGAAGAAATAAAAAAGTTGCGTAGTGCATTTGACGTGGAGAAAAATCAAACTCTGAAATGGAAAGAACTGTACGAGGCTCTCACTCGCGAAGCACCAGTCGATGACAATTTTAAGGCCTGGATTCAAGATAACGTGTTGAGCTTGGATGTCTCAAAATTTTTTGAAGTGTTAAAGTCGAAGGGCGCACACAGCCATGAGTTTTTGGAGCTGTTAAAGCAAAAGAATAGCGAATGGCTTGACAAGTTGTGGGTCAACATGAGTCGTGCCACAGATATGCTGCTAAACAAGGTGCAAGAAACGCGCCAACATATGGAAGATTATGTCCACTCAGATCGATTCCACCTCAAGTCGGGGAAAAAATTGGTCAAGAAGATGAGTAAAGTGTTGTCCAACACAATGAATAAATTCAAGGGTGCCACAGAAAATCTTATTCCCGAAAATTTCAAGAAATCTTCAGCAAAGGCTGCAACTAAATTGGTCGACAAAATTAATGGACTTGTTAACCATCTGAACACCAAGTGGTCAGAAATTACTAGTGACTTGGAATTAGATTCTGAAACACATGAATCCACTACGTCTGAAGACAAGTTACCAGATTCTGAAGAAATGCTGAGTAATTTGGGCGGGGGACGAGCACTGGGGGTACCTGACATGGCTGATAAAACCGAGTTTAAAAATATGCACAGTCGAGCAGAAGATGATCAGAATGGCAATAAGATTGCTTCTGACGAAATATATACTTCAGACAGAGTTGAACAGAAACAAACTCTTAACACATTGCATAATTCAAGCAGTAGACGTCGGGAGCCAAAGAACGGTAAACCAAAGCAGAATGATTACAAGCATTCAAGGTCATCAAACGACAGCATCGGCAAACAAGGAAAGTACAAATCTAAGGATCGGTGGACTCGTGAACATCGTAATGGTAAAGAAAGGTTTCCACGAGACAGACATGACACAGATTGGGTGTTTCGCAGGGCTCAATATCGTGAAGCTAAAAAAATACAACAGCAACAAGCTGATTGGTTGTTTGAAAGAGCTCGTGACCGGGCTGAGCAGCGACAGGTGAAAATTGGGGTGTACCGTGATGGAAAACCTCAAACTGATTGGTTTTTTGAGAGGGCTCGTGATCGAGAAAGGTCTGTTAGGGAAAGACAAGTTAAAGATGCCATGTTAAAGGACTGGTGGTTTGACAGATCACAGGACAGGGAGGAGCAACGCCATCAAATTCACGAAGGTGGTTCTAAGCCAGGATTTGTAGTAAAGTACAAAAATTACGATGATTCACGTGAGGAAAATGATGATTTTGATGATGGAATTTCTATTGAAGACGACGATGACGATGATGAGGACCTTGTATATAAAACATCTTCACCTGCAGCTCAGTATAGGACCCAGTATTATGCTGCCCAATACCATGACGATGACGAAGATAATAGTGGAGAAGACGAGGAAGATGAAGATGAGGGCCTAGAACTCGGAAACAGTAATCACCATGACAAATCTCGACATGTTAATTCAGACAACCGTCAATGGTTTCCATCTGATGAGTTGATAAAGCCACCTTGTGATACAAAAAAAAACTTCCCTGCAATTTACCGCACTAAACCACGTTCGACGACTGCTGGTTCACACGATGACCGGAAAACCCACAAGTATCCGGAAAAAGAAACAAAGGGTAAAGCCAGGCCCTCTGGTCTGCACAGCGACTTCAAAACACGAGTTCGCCACACGCGAACGTTTCACTCCAACAGCCAGTATAACTGTGCCAAGAAGGACGAAAAAAATTTAGCCACAGAAAAAGACTGTTCTTCCAAAACCAAATGGAAAATTGAGCACAACCGACAGTTTTATCGTCAGGATAATGAAGATGAGTTTGCCCATAACGACCGGCAATGTTGTGAATACGATTCTACGAATCATTGGGTCAAAAACGATAAAGATTGGGATGATTCTAATATGTTCCACCAAACTGTTGTCTCATGTAACTGTTAAAAGTTTGTAATTATATTTTATTTTACTTTTTATTATTTTTATTATTTTTTATTTTTTAGATAACTTATGGCTGTCCTATCCATATAATGGAGTTGGTTCAAGTTGAGCCTTTATTGACGACAATTGGAGTGCTTGTTGACGTGGTTATCGCCCCCAGTTAAATTTTAGTGTTATAGTTTTATAACAGTAAGAAGGTATTCGTGTGCTATAATTGCTGTGTAGCAGCTTTACTTGCAAATTTTAGTGTTTTAAATGTGCGTGTCTCCAGCCAAAGCATTACATTCGGAAGTGTTTGAAAATAAAAATAAAATGAAAGCCTGTATGAACGTTGAATTGTGCTTTATTTATAGTCTGGCAAGTGAGCACCAGCTGAAAATTGATTTCTGTATGCAAAACCAACCCTTTCCAATATCGGTCTCCAGTTGCCATTTGGCGAATGAAAATTGACAGTTGGCAACTTGAATTTAACCCATTTTGGCCAAAACAGTGACGAACAAACGAGAAGGACACTCCAATAGCGATATCTCGGGGAACCATACAAACCAGAGACTATTGGTTTGCGGCATTATGCTCATTATGTAAGGGCTTTTACATTTGTCTGCAATAATACTGGGGTTAAAGAAAATTAAGCGATTTCGTAATTGCATGCATTAGAAAAACTATGCATTATGCAAGATGTATTGGGTACGTGGCGAATGCTTTGTAAGGCCTACTGGCACAGTGTCGACTGCTTCTGGATTGACATGCGAGAGGGTTGTGTAAAACTGATAGTGTTAAAGCGAGCGCATTCGGGTGTACCAGTCTTTGAAAGCAAGGGCATATTTGGGTATACCCTTACGTAAAAGGTTAAATTAACATCTCTAAGGCAAGTTCTACGGCAGTAAACTGAATTGGTCAACTTCGGCATTTTAATTTTTATCCAGAAATATGATAAATATGGATTTAATCCATGTTGTCACTATTAAACTCCAGTCTTCAGTAGTAGAAATTTCCACGATCTATGAAGTAATGAAGAGCACAATATATTGCTCGAGCAGCTTTTAGTAACATGAGTGAATAGATGGTTTGGCTGAATAATTGTCGCTGGTAATTTGCGATTCTTCTTACGGGCAAGATAGTAGTGTATTTTCATCCTACTGGAGGAGTTATTGTTTCTATTGCGGTGACATATACACATTACCTGTAAGTTTTAGCATTTTTATTCTCAAATACATCTGCCCTCTGGAGATTTGATTTTAGCCAATCACCAGCTCACTAACCGTGAAGTGCAGACCTGCACTTCCCTCGATTAATACGAAGCGTTTAACATGTGTCGCACCTGCGCTCCGACTGTCTCGACCGCGAGCTTGTGTACTATGATGGCGAAAGCGAAAGGCGTAAGCTAGAAGCAAGGATAGCTACAGAACGGGGTGCTTAGATGTTGCCATAATGAATTAGTTCTCCTCTGGCTGGCCCTGGCTCCCGTATTAATCACCGTGTACTACTACTGCCGACTGGCTTCAACTGCTATGGCTGGCTAGGTAACGACATAATCTACCAAATCCAGATCGGATCCGGATAATTTACAAGATTTGGCGAATCGGATCCTAACCGAATCCAAAATAAAACCTTTGTTGACTGTTTCAACCCTTTGCATTTTATACAGACTAAATTTTCTCTCTAGCTGAGTAAAGTAGAAAATTGAGTAAAGTTTAAAGGCTCGAGTACATTTTCGCAACTTGTTCATTGGTTTTTCCCTTATAACTTCTGAACGGCTTATGCTAGCCATATGAAATTAGGTCCATTGGAAAGCTGCTGAAAGAACCCTTCAAATGGTATATAGGAATGTCGAAATTGGTCAAAAATTATCGAAGATACTGAAAATTTGCCTAAAGGCTAAAAATTTTGCCAAATCAGAAACTAATCCAAATATTAAAGATCCGACTTTAGATCCGGTCGATCCCTAGTGCTTGCTGTTCCTCCCCATGTGCCATTGGAGGTAGACGCACAGCTTTGAACGTCAGTGGATCAATTTTTTTTTAAGAGCTTCCCGTTTTCTTTTACTTTATCACCAGGCAAGTGTTAGCTGTTAACCTAGGCTGTCCTGAAGTCTCTTTAATTTGAACTTATTATTCTTAAACTTAATTGAACTTATTATTTGAATGTTACAGCCGTGAGTAATGGCGGCCAGGGTGTCGGTCCCGTAGTCCATCTTCCGATTGTCACTATGCGCCGCCACCTTCCAGTCAAGATGAGGCACTAATGTGAAAGCGAAAGAGGACAGTCGCACCAGACAAAAGACAAGTCGAGGACAGGCGTAAGATCAAACGAAGCAAAAGCGATAGAAAAGCAAAAGCTGTGAGGCAAAGGAACCGCAGAGACACTAATGGTAAACCGGAACACGAAAGAACGAAAGCTAATGAAGGAAAAGAACATTTTGGTGAAATCAATGATTTTTCACCTCTTTTCTTGAGGCAACGATAAATCTGATGAGGCCTCGAAGCATGCTCACTTCAATGGCGCATCATCGAGAAAGACTAAGCGAAAGCCAAGAGGAATAGGAACAAAGTAGGCACCAGAGGGAAATATTTTTCAGATTTATTTTCTGTCCAAACCATAGTGAAAGATTTTTTGAAGAACAAAGCACGCTTCTCTGGTTTCATTTTTAGTTTCAAACACCGCATTTTTTAAATGTATCCTACCTGGTGTCAATCCACAACGCTCCTTAGAACCTTGTTTTGCACGGAGGTTTTTTGGGGTAAAAGGAAACGAAAAACAAGCGCAGCAACTGGAAGCAAAAGCGTTGCAACCTGAAGCAAAAGCAAAAAAAAAAGGAGAGAAGCGAAATAGCTAATATCAATTCAATGAAACATTGGTAAGGAACAAATACAATGTGCGAAAGACGATTGTGCAGAAAGATCAATGAGAAAGAAAAGTTATGGAAACTTGCACTCGAATAGGTGAAAAAAAAACTGACACCATAATTATTGTCAAATAGAAGTAACTTTTGGAAGAAATGGACAGGTTTCATCAAGGAAAATGATAACCATTCCAATTCCAAGGAAGACTTGTTCCTGACGTTTTCCAGCGGAAACCACCAAGGAAGACCTTCCCCCTGAAGATCATAGGATTCGCAACCAGTTTCGGTCTCGATTCTGAACTGGGTTCCTCTCGTATGATGACTTGACGCTTCTACGTGTCGACTTCACAACTGAGGTCTTTTTGAGTATTTTTACCCCAACAAAGATCTTCCCCCACCACTCGTCACGGAACGGAATTTTGGGTCTTCATTCTACGTGACGATGGAATGACTAACCAAAAAAAAAAGATATTTGATGTCATCACAGGATCAGAATTCCTAATCCCTAAACTGACACCTTTTTCAGATGTTTGCTGGAAGCCAGAATCATAAACTGAGACAACGGTGGCTGTATTGTGTAAAAAGAAAAAAGTCAAGCCCTTCAAGTAAGGTCTGAAGAACGATTGGAACGAACCATTGAACCACCATTATTCACGACTGGTAGAACCAGATCTGGGTCGACAACCAGGTGCTTTCTTCGAGTGAAATCATTTCTAAGATGAAGAAGCAACGAAAACCGTATCTTCTCACCAGACCAATGAAGGCTTTCAGAGGTAGACCTAATGGCGACACTAACTAGCATTTTTTTTACTAGTAAGGAACTTAACAAGCAAGGAAATACAGAATTTTAGGGATAGTTTTTGCTTAGGCTAAAATACTTCCTTTAGTTAAGAGTTTAAAGTATTTTGATTAACGATCTATGCCCAAACTGTAACCTTAAAGCTTCCTTAGTGCCCCATCAGGTAGCATCCCTGCTCACATCCCTGTATATAAATACATTTTTCCTCTCCAGCATTACGTCCAAAAACGGTAACCAGCCATCCTTTTCCTCATCATTTGTGAGTTTAGTCTCTTCTACACAAGCATTAAGAACTCGTACGTTAGGAGACTGACCTCTCTGCCAGAAGGTTAATGATTGATAAAACGGAGTACAAAAAAGACAGCTCACCAGTAATGGCAGAAATTCCCGGATTTAAAGTTCGGAGATCGTGGATGATGCCATAACCGTACTTACGAAGGGACAGTCTGATAACGTACGAGTTCTTGAGTAGAAAAGAGCAAATTCGCGTATGAGGAGGAAAAGGATGGCAGGTTACCGTTTTTGGACATGATGCTGGTGAGGAAAAATAGAATGATTTGGTACCAACCATACCAAAAAAACCAACATCGGGAAGAGTAATCCCCTACAAATCGGGACACCCTGTGACACAACTGAAAGCGATAGCACAGAACGAGTTTGACAGCCAAACTACCAAATACCACCTTGAACTGGCGAAAGGAAGATTCATCAATTTAGGATACCCACCAGGAAGTCTGAAAGAATGAGAAGAAAATCGGTAAAATTGGACAAGGAAAGAAGAGAGAGAAAAAGAAAAAGGCGGGCCAAAATAAATGTGAGTGAGGAACACAGAAGGATTGAGGAACGAAGACCAATAATTGTCCTAACCTACATTCAAGGTAGTACTGATGAGTTACAAAGATTGCTGAGAAAAATGGGTTCGACTCCTACGTCAAAAACGGTACGGGCCTTAAGAAAATCCTAGAGAAACTGCGGAAGAAAGTGGAGACTGGTGGAAGGAAGAAAGATAAAGAGCAAGAAGCTGAAGAAATGATCCTAAATACTAATGGAGTGTACTGCGTCCCGTGTGGTGACTGCGATGCTATGTGGGTGAAACGAGAAAAGGAGTTTTAAATGGAGTCAAACAGCACATAGCTGATACAACGAATAAAGTACGAACGAACAGCATTGCAGTCCACCACATGGAGTTGCAACACAAGATAAATTGGAAAGGGACAAAAACGCTTCTAATCTCCAACTCTGGAAGTGATATTCATCCCGGAGCAAGGGCGGTTCTAAGGGAGGGGCCGAGGGGGCTGCGGCCCCCTCCAAGGCAAATTAACTAAGAAAAACAGCCGAAATTGATGCAAAAAAGTAGTTAAATTACGAAAAAATGCACGAAAACGTAGAAAAATCACCCAGCGGCCCCCTCCAAGACTTTGTTCTGGATCCGCCCTTGTCCCGGAGGTAGAAAGGGGTGCGACGTGCGACTACTGGCACAGTCGCAGACAAAAAGTGCGTTTTTTGACCAAATTTCTGCCGTTCTGTCAATTTTGGACAGATTTGGACATTCCAATACACCATTTTAACCGTCTCGAAGAGACCTTTCCGTTGGGTGGAAGAACCAGATCAATAGGGCAAAGCAGTGAAAAGTTATTCCGTAAAAAAAACAATAAGTATGTGGTAACCATACGGGGGAAAAAACGGATAATGGCTGCAGATAATTTTTTCGTGACAATTGGCGTCGCAGTCACTGGCAGAAAATTCTGCTTCTAGGATATTGATCTGAGAAGCCTTGAATCCCTGGCTATTCAACACCACAACCGAGAGAAGGTTGTGCTGATGAATATCCAGGGACCTCAAACCGTGGAATTGGCTATCTAAAGCGTGGCGAACTAAATAAGCGTGGCGAACAAAGACGGAGGCCACGCTCATCTTTCAAATTCCTAGCAGACGAATGGTCGTTGCACGATGTTTTCAGTCATGTTTGACTGCCTGAAAAAGACGATCGCCTGCGAATTTTCATCTCCAGGGCTGCAGATCGTCGAAAATTTGCGAAGATGTATTTTGACTTAATGAAAATAAGCGTGTTTACAGCGATTTCTTCTTTATCCATTGTAGGGCAATTTCTTGTCTAGCGACAAGAAGAACAAAACTGGCACGGGTATTGACACTTCCGTGCCCAAAAGTGTTTTAGGAAAAAGCTCTTTTTGTCGGCCCTCCGGCCCGGCCAGCTAAAAATGGTTTCTTTTACCTAGGAAAACTTACATAATCTGTTAATTTAGCATTCATTGATCCTCAATGGATGTCTCCCTGGAGATTTCTTAATTGCATGTAGCTGCCTGCTCGGTAACCCCACTGCGCATGCGTGTGCAGTCAGTCCTCAATAAAAGCGAGAGCGCAAAGGCTTTCTGCATTTATTTTCCTTGCAATATATCAGGCGGTGACTCGAGAGGGGAGGTAGTGCAGGTGTAGGTGGTCATGTATGTTTTCCTAGGTAAAAGAAACCATTTTTAGCCGGCCAGACCGAGGGCCGGCAAAACGGGTTTTATTATTACTGCTGGAAAACTGACATAACCTGTTAATTTAGCATTAACAGGAGACCTCGTCAAAGTTAGGTAGCGGGCGCCCTGGCTTACGAGCAGGCTTTCCCCGTTAAGATTTTACAAATCTCGTACTTTTTCAGAACATGATGATCAGGAAAATGTTGTCTTGCTTCCATTTTGAGGGAAGGCTTGCTTCTGCTTCCATCTTGTGGAATGGTTTGCTTCAGCTTTGTTCTGAGTGCTTAAGGAGGGGGGGGGGGGGGATGACGACAACTCAGGCTGTGACAATTAGTTCCAGCCGGTGTAGTCCATTTTCTTGATTTTTTTCCTGTACTTCTTGAATCTTTATTCAAAAGGTGGGTTTTTAGCCGCCATTTAGAATTGTCTTGGTGTATAACAGCAACAGTTTTGGATTTCACTGGGAAGGTTGAGGACGTCATCTGATTTGAAGCTTCGTTCGGAACGTGGGGTTGGCCACGAGTGCAACGAGCGTCATTGTCGACAATTACTGTTGTCGTGACCTCCTCCCTTTTTTTTTTTTTTTTTTTGAAAAACTTGAGATGTGGGGTTAGTCTTGGTCGGGATAGGCAGCCAGGGTTGAAAATGTCACCTGTCTTGAAAGTTTACTCAAAGCGTGGATTTTAGCCACGAATGAGATGAGCGTTAGTGTGGTCAGCAAATGATGTTTTCCTTTTCACTCGAGATGTGTGGTTAGCCATGGCCGAGACAGTAGCAAGAGTTGGGAACACTTGTCTTGGAACTTCTCTCATAACGTGGGTTGTAGTCACGAATGAGACGAACATCTGGGTGGACAGCAACTTGTGTTGAATTGTTGTCGGGACGGTCACGGTCACGACAGCGGCAGGTGTTGAAAACTTCTTCCCTCTTGAGACTTCACTCAAAACGTGGGTCATATAGCCATGAGTGAGACGACAGTCTCAGTCGAGACGTTAAGTTGAGACGAGGTGTTGAGGGGGGGAGGGAGGAACGGCGTCAGTTTAGAGCTTTCCTCTGAACGTGGGTTGTTAGCCATGGTTGAGATGAGTATTGGTGTTAGTTGGTTTCTGTCAGTGGCATAACAAAGTGTCTCTGGGCCCATAGGCAAAATTTATGGTCCCCCCCCCAAAAAAAAAATCGTTGACCTTTTCGACTATCTTGGTCCAAATGAAACACACATTCTACATTGTTTGGTTTACGTTACCCGAGCAACCAACAACTTTTCAGCCAAAAAGATTACTTCGTAATGCAAACAAACAATAATGTTTGAAAAGATTTATTAAAAAAAAAATGTCTTGTATGGTATTTTTTAGCCCACTTAACTATCGAATTATTATAAGCTTTGCTTAGTAGCTACATTATTACATTTATTAAATGGGAACTTGGACTTGCTTATAACATAGTACACTTTAAACTGACATTTTCATACCGTAGTTAGTTCACACTTGAGGCTCTTAAGGCGATAGTTTCAGCTTGCTTCTCTCAATGCAAAAATCTCATGATGTCCATTTCCATATTTCTATGCCAGGCGGGCCCCCGAGTTGCAGGGGCCCGTAAGCAATGCTTACCTAGCCTACCTGTACGTTACGCCTTTGGTTTCTGTTGTCTTTCTATCGAGACGTAGGGTTAGTTACGGATGAGACGGGCTGTTGGGTAAGGAAAAAACGACATCTGTCTTGGAGCTTCCCTGAAGATGTAGTTTTATCACAACTGAGACGGGTTTGGTGCTGTCGGGAAAACAGCCGTTGTACGTTGTGACGATGGAAGAGTTGGTTGGGCTGTGGTAGGAAAAGCTCCAGTGGTGATGGATCAATTCTTGCATGAGTGGCTGAGATGGTTGAAATTCGGGTCGGCTTCATGTTTCAAAATGTTAGTCCTGCCGGAAATTAGAGAGGGAAGAGCCAAGTGGTGGACGACCAATCAGCGGACAGGGCTTTCAATTCGGCAATGGTTGGCGACCGGCATTGGTTACGGGTTCAACGGGACGAAAGCTGGGTGGTTAATGAAAGGAGATTGTGCTTTCAGAAGGTGGGTTGAACTCAAAAAGTGTGGAAGGAACCCTAGCATCTTTTTTTTTTTTTTGGGGGGGGGGGGGGGGGGGGGTTGGCGTCTGGAGAATCTTGAGGCTGAAACTCGAGCTTTCGGATCGTGATATTGATTTGTGTGTGTGAACCTACGGAGAAGCGGCAAGGTTACTTCGTACCATGTGGAGAAGCCGATACTGAACGGCAGTGGTGGCTTTCGGTTGGTGTAGTGTTCATTGATCCAGCCGAAAGCCTGCGTTACGGGTGGTGGTTGATTTCGAAGCGAAGGGAAAATCCGATGCCGGGCTTCAAGTGGTGGAACAGGGTGGAGAGCCCACGGGAAGGGGGCCATGTCGTCATAGAACCTACGAGACCTAGTGTGAACACGGCAGTTGACGTTAATTGAGGTGTAATTGAAGGTTTGCTTTCAGATGAAGGGACGAGTCCAGGAGTTCGTTGAAAAGGAGCCACTTTGCTTGGGTGGAGCGGTGTTCCTTTGGTCGGCGGGATCCGGAATGAAGTCAGTTGGAGGTGGCCGTCGACGACAAAGAGGCTTGGCTTTTGAGTGGAGAAGGGTCCGTGAGCTTGCGGAAGGGAGCTAGCTTTCGAATGGTGGCTGGTGCGGGAACTCGGGGGAGGCTCCAGGTTTGTTTGGCAGGGGCTTGAAACAGCGTCAGACATCGGCCTTCGGATGGAATAAGACCCGAGAGTGAACGGGAGCAAGCCACAGTGGAAAACAGCCTTGTCTTGGAAGTTCGACAGGATGCAAGGGGAGAACGGTTTTATCTTGAGCTTCACTCAACGTGCGTTACCACCGTGAGTGGGACAGGGAGTCGAGACGGTCGTGGGGGCAAAACAACATGTTGCAAGGACGTTCGATGACTCCTGGATTCTTGGTTGGTTGAAATAAACCAATCTAGGGAGTGAGGAAGGGT